>ML831043.1:0-40518 GCA_009831015.1 Picea engelmannii | reverse complement strand
CCTTTTGCTTGAGATTTATCAATTGGCTAAAGAAGGTATTGCTCCTTGTATCCTCATAGTGTGCTATCATTTCTTCCATGAAAATTGTCCAAGTGATGAGTGATTTGTGAGAACAAATCCATCGATACCAAACAAATTGATTATGTTCTAAATATAAAGAAGCAATTTGTACCTTTTGTGTATGTGGCACATTATGGAGATCAAAGAATTGCTCCATCTAAAGTATCCATGTGATTTGGTCCTTGCCATCAAACTTCCTCATATCAATCTTAGGAACGTGGTTGGTCTTCAAACCAAAGTTGGAGTTTCTCCATTCTTGATTCACCTTCCTTGTGTCCTCATCATGAATTTCATGGGATGCATTTTCACTTTCGGGTGTCTTCTCTGTTACAAAATTTTTCAATACTTCCATGATCTTAGCTTCCATTGAATCCATCTTAGTATTTAACTTAGCTTCCATTGAATCCATATTCTTTAGTAATTCATTTATGTCCCTACACATTTCTTCACCTTCATCAAAAGTCCAATTATGATTTTATGGAGGCTTATTTGGTGTAGAAGGTCCCTTTTTTGGTGGCATGTTGGCCAAGTATCACTTTTTAATCTTGATTTTGAGGTGGTTCTGCTAGACAATATTTATTATGTTTTATCTACCAAGTTTCGGCCCTTGTGGGTATGAAACTTTCTTTTAGGTAGTTCTTTGATATTTTTTCTCTGTAATTCCATAGGTTTCATCAAAATTGGATGTGCCAAGTGGAATTTATGGTAACTTCCTCACAACTTGCCGATTTTTGGCCTTTCCAGGAGATATCACTTGTATAGGATTCCCTGCACAAAATAATTGATATCAAATTTTGAAACTCACACACAAAATACTATAGACTTTCCACGATCCAATGAAACCAGTCCCACTCAATTTGGATACTCTAGCAAGAACTTATGATTGTTTGACCTAGAACACCTTCTTGAGACTAGTCAATAGGACTAGTCATATACGCTATCTTACACAAGGTGTATCTACAAATTTAAGATGACCTAGAAGCTAAACCATTTACCACATATACCTTACTAATTTTTTTAAATGGCCTCCATTGTTCAGGGTATAAAATGTTACATAAAATTATTTATAACGAAACTTCTGTAATGACTCATTTCAGGATGATTCCAGAACCCTATCTTGTATAGGTTGTATCTCCGAAAGTATAAGACCTCATGAGCTGATTTTTGAACCCAAACTACCTTGATGTGTCTGATAAATATCCTCCAAGCCGTTCCATCTGAAATGTTGTAGAAAAAATGTTATAGTGAAAATTACACGGTGTCTCAGATGTAGCAGTGAAACCCCAAGACCTTGAGCTCTGATACCATATATTAAGAACCAAACATCAATATAGAATAGAAAAACATCAGGAAAAGTACTCAATGCCTTGAAAAAGAGATAATTTTAGATAATAAGCCTCTTCAAGGGGGAAACCTCCTTTTACCCCACTTAAATGTTCAAGTACAAGATGATTCAAAATAAAAATGTCTCCTTGGTATATATAGGAGACTAGGAGGTATAATTACAACTAATGGCCTAAAGACGACATAAATAAAATAACATTACTAATATAATATGCCCCAATTAAGGGGTAATGAGACAATATTAGGGATTAACATGCATACCTGGAAAACATAAGAGAACTAGCTTTCCACGGTCCTCCACTCAAGCCAAACAACATCTCGAACTTGTTCACACTGACCTATGTAGACCAATGCAAACATAGTCCATAGGTGGTAGATTTTGTTTTCTAACGTTTATTGATCACTTTAGAAGGAAAATATGGATCTATTTTCTCAGACACACGCCTGAAACTTTTGCAAAATTCAAAGAATTCAAAGCAGAAGCTGAAAAACAAAGGAAAATATATTAAATCTCTCAGGTCAGATGGAGGAGGAGAATACAACTCAAACGAATTTGAAAATTTCTACAAATCAAAAGGCATTATCATGCAAACTACATCCAGATATACTCCACAACAGAATGGAGTGGCTAAAAGGAAAAACCAGACAATAATGAACATGGCAAGAAGCCTACTCAAAGAGAAATGTTTGTCAAATATTTTTTGGGCTGAAGAAGTAGGATGCTCAGCTTATCTCTTGAATAGATCTCCAACCACAAGTCTAAAGATGAAAGTCCCTCAAGAATCATGGAGATGGAAAAAGCTAAATGTTGCGCATCTAAGGACATTTGGATGCATAACATACACTCACATACCTTCCAAATTAAGGAGGAAACTGGATGATAGAAGTGAGAAATGTATCTTTACAGGATAAAGTGAAACATCTAAAGCTTACAGACTTTACAATCCAATCTCAAAGAAGCTACTCCTCAAGAGAGATGTAGAATTTCTAGAAAATCAACTCTGGAACAAATCTAAAAATCAACGAATGGATAGTCAAAATCCATTGTTGTCCAGTCCTGAAAACGTAGAAAATTCAAGACAGCCAATACCTCAACCTGCTCTTCCAAGATTGTAGGTACAAGGACAAGCTGAAAACTCCCAGAATAACTCAACTTCCAGCAGATACTCATCCTTTGAACTTCAAAATCAGAGAACTTGAAGTTTGAGAGAAATCCATCAGTAGTTGGATGACATTGAACAACACAATCTTTTTGCATTAATGTCACATCAACCTACATCTTTTAAAGAAGCAGCTAAGGAGCCACATTGGGTTCAAGCCATGAACCAAGAGATTGACTCCATTGAGAAGAACAAGACATGGGATCTTATTGATTTTCCCAGACACAAGAAGATTATTGGTGTCAAGTGGGTTTACAAAACTAAACTCAATGAAAAAGGGCAGATTGAAAAACACAAGGCAAGACTTGTTGTCAAAGGATTCTCACAACAACAAAGTACTGATTATGGTGAAACTTTTGTTCCAGTAGAAAGATTAGACACTGTAAGGACTCTATTAGCCATAAAATCCCAACACAAATGGCAAGTATACCAGATGGATGTCAAGTCAGCCTTTCTGAATGGTTTCTTAGAAGAAGAAGTTTATGTCGATCAGCCACCTAGATTTGAATTCCAAGAGTAGCCATCCAAAGTATATCGGTTGAAGAAAGCCTTGTATGGATTAAAGCAAGCTCCAAGAGCTTGGTACAACAGAATTGACACTTACCTGATCAAAAGTGGTTTCAATAGAAGCCAAAATGAGCCAACTCCTTACACCAAAACAGATCAGCACGGTAAAATTTTTATTGTATGTTTATATGTTCATGACATGATATATACTGGAAATCTTGAATTAACCAATTTTAAACATGCCATGCAATCTGAGTTTGAGATGACAGATCTTGGCACAATGAAATAATTTTTGGGGATTGAGGTTGATCAATCAACCAAAGGAATTTTTGTCTATCAGAAAAAGTATGCAGCAGACATCATCAAAAGATTCTGCATGGAAGAATGCAGTCCAATAGAAACCCCTATACCCCTAGGCATAATGAGCAAGAAATATGAACGCCCTACAATGGACCCTACCCTGTACAAAATTTTAGTAGGTAGTTTGTTGTATCTTACAACAACTAGGCATGATATTATGTATACAACTAGCATTGTTTCCAGATTCATGGAATCCCCCGAAGATTCTCACTGGAAGATGGTGAAACAGATTCTGAGATATGTTGCAAGAACTCTCAATTTTGGCTTATGGTACACTAAATATGATGATAATCATCTCTCTAGTTACACAGACAATGATTTTGTAGGTAGCCTAGATGACAGGAAAAGCACCTCGGGACATTTTTTTCACCTAGGCACGAACCTGATTTCATGGGCATCAAAGAAGCAACCAATTGTATCAATATCTTCTGCAGAGGCAGAGTATGTCGTTGCTACCTCATCTTCCTATCAAGTTGTGTGGCTAAGAAGAATATTGAAAGATATGTCACATATAGAAAAGGATCCAACTCCTATCTTATGTGACAACACCTACGCAATTTCTCTATCCAAAAATCATGTGTTTCATAAGAAAAGAAAACACATTGACACTCTCTTTCACTTCATCCGTGAGCTAGTCAATAATGGTGCTATTGCACTTCAATTCTTTGGCTCTTGAGATCAGCTTGCAGATATCTTCACAAAGCCTCTTGGAAAATCCGGTTTTGATTTTCAGAGACAACACTTGGGCATAATCAATGCTGATGTTTGTAACTGTTGAGTTTAAGAGGGAGTGCTAAATATAATGTAACCTCAACAGTCTGATTGTACACTGGTAGTTGTCCTGACCAGCTGTACTATCATTTCTTGATTTGCTTGAGCCTATTTAGATCAACTAGTTTCCCTTTTCTATTGTACTCTTTTCTTCATTTACCTAATATATTGAATTCTATTTCTTCTCTTCTCTTTCTCTATATTCTTTGCTTCACATTTTATCAGCTCACCACCCCTTGAAAACTAAAAGATAGTATTTTCATGAGGAATGAGCCATAAAGATAATCATACAAAGGATTATTTGAAATATTGTTAGAGGTAGCCCGAGGAGGGATGGGACGAGGATCCCCATAGATCACAACCACACCCAAAGAACATGAAGGCATATATACTAGACAAGTGAAGAGGTCCAATGTTCCAAATGAGGAGGATAAACAAGTAAATAAGGGAGGAGGGTATGATCCCTCAACATTCAGAACCGAGAATGTAGAGGAAACAAGTTTAGGTGACAAAGAATTAGAGGTATCCCTCATATGAATGGCACCTGATATTCTTGAAACCTTGTCCAAACTTAAAGAATAAAAAAAAGGAAATAGACAGGGAAAAGAGACATCATAGGCCCACTTACATGACATATCGAGTCCCCAATCCCACTCATTCATCATTGTTGAATGGTCCTTTGTATTTTTCTCAGAAAGATAATACAAGCCTTGCCCCTTCGCATAAAAAGAAGACCCATGACACCTCTTATCATCACTACGCACTATCACATCCACCTCCTTTGACACCACTTTTATAGTATCCTCCAGGGATGACTGCACCTTCTCTTCTAGGTGATCATTTTCCTTGGTATTCCGATACTTCCCTTTAAATGGTAAAATGCAGTGCGCAAACCCATGTCCATATACATGGAACCTGTGAAATCCAAATGGTATATGTTCATAATCCAGTGTGTCGATGAAACATCCAGTGTTTGGATGAAAGACCCGAACGTCGTTTCAATAACCAACTCCTATAAAATACCGATCAGAGGTCCAAGAGAACCAATATTGTGGCCACTAACATAAGCCTAGTCTCTTCAAATGACATATCGGCTTCAATGTAACTACCTAATTTGTTTCCAATTTTTGAAAATAAGGCAGGATTCCAGTACTGCATGGGTAGAAAAGGTAGCCAGACCCAAATGGGTTCCACATCCACCCTCTCTTTCTTGGCATAAAAATTTGGAGTCCACCATTTGTGGACAATGGTTGTCCCAACCATGCTCGAATGTCTCTATAGAACACAGTTGGAATCCTCCTTGGAATTAAAAAGAAAATAAAACTAACCTCTTTCCAAAAGTTGAATGTGTGGCACATTTGTAATATTTGAATTCCAATTTGAGGCAACCCATTCCCGCATAAAGATCTCACACAAATTTTTTCCCTACACTCTTACAACCACCACTTGTTCATAGAATTCCACTGCCCTGTCCATATCTATATCAACCCCAAATACAAGGCTATCATATCTATTCCTATAATAGATATAATGGATTCCTATGCTTGGAGATCCCTTTATCCCACCATATCCCTTCAAACCCTTTTGTATCCTTTCCTCACTCGTCTGATGAATAAATGGGTTCTCCATGAAAATACCTTTCACTAATCCCTCCCTACCATTCACAGAACCTTCTCCTACAACCTTCTCCACATCCCCATCATCTTCATTAACATCTATGACTAGATACAAGGGAGAAAATATATTTGTGGTTCCAAACCCTAAGGAAAGCAACGGTATGGATCCCATACCTCCCCCGACATAATGTTCACCATAATATGGGCCACTATAGCCCAAACCAATCTCACCAAGTAATGGGTTCAATCCTGAACCAAAACCCAAATTTGCATTGAGTCCCCTAGTAAACCCTCCAACCATGCCCGTCTTAAGGACCAAATCGTCTGAAATCATCATGTCAAACAAGGAAGTATTCCCCTAGCCATGAACAACCGACATCATAGCACCCAAACCCATGAAACCACCATCCTCCTTCACCCAAGGTTCACTGAAAATAGGCGTTGTATTCTCTCTTGAAAGTTTACCCCATGCCAAGCGATTCTCCATCGCTTCTTCCTTTGTTTTATCCACCACCAAGCCTAAAGAATGTGAAAATATTGAATTGTTATATATATTATTAAAGTGAAAGATTCAACATTGAATTATATATGTGTGTGTTTGTGGTGAAAGAATAGACATTACATAAACATTTCATAATGATATTATATTGTCTTACCTCCCTACATCAAGACCCCTCTCATAGTATATCCAATTAAATATATCTCCACTTTGAAAATATTGCAAGTTGGAAAATGTGAAAAGAGGTGTGTGACTATTACTATGTTATATCTCATAGAAATGTTTATGTTGATTCTTTCCAAAATGGAAACTCTTACCAGGTTGTTATGGCTTGAAGTGGAAAAACTATATCTGAAAAGAAAAGGATTCTATGAACTTCCATAGGTATTTTGCTTCCCCCAAAAATATAGTTACTTCAATCACATTAGTAGTAACTCGACACTTGAGGATGGAATTCATCTGCATGGTATCTATCTTGAGTTCCTCTCCACCACTCAAATACCCCAAATACACCAATCACTATGGGGAAAACTCAAATTTGGATCATAGACTCTAACAACTACATGAGATGTAAGGTATGCTCTTCCTAGGTAGAGATATAAATCAATATATCATCTAAATATACTATCACAAATGAATCTATAAAGTGATGCAATACATTATTAATAAAACACATGAATTTATGCAATGCATTAGATAAACAAAAATGCATTAAAAACTATTCATATATTTCTTTCCCTCATACCTAGTGGTATCCCAATTTGAGATCCAACTTGGTGAAGTACTTAGCATGTTTTTGCAACTGATATAACAAATCAGCTATCCTATGTAGAGGGTTTCAATTCTTAAGTATCATGATATTCAAATATCTACATTTATTACACATTCACCATGTCACATCCTATTTGGGTACTATGATGATAGGTGACCCACAAGGCAAGCTGTTTGGAATAGAATTTCTCCATGCAACTATTTATTCACTTAAAATACTCCTAGGATAGATTATCTATGCAACCCAATATTTTCTAATGTGGAGGGAGGCAACAACCATATATCATTCTTAGGTGGTAACCATTTTATTCTCATGAAACACTCCAATTTCCTTTTTTCATTTTAGTACATCCCTCCAAAGATGCCTTTACTTTAACCAATTCATCACCTACTTGATTTTCTCTTATGAAAATAAATACAAAACTCATACTGGATTAATTTCTTGTCTTGGTTAGAACTTACTAAAGTGATCTTGTATTGACCTTTGTGTGCATTCATGATCAAATATTTTAGTTTGATGAGGAAATACTAGTTTTATCTCCTCAAAAATATTGCATCCCACATGTAGATGTAGGGGCTTCCAAACATTACACCACTCACATCAAGTGCTACTACATCTACCTCCACTTAATCAATATAATATGAACTTTTATCAAATTTGATATTACATTGTTTAGTGACCTTGAGCTTTGCATTATTATTTATCCACCATAATGGATATGGGTTAAGATTATCATGATATTCCAATCCAATCTTGTTGACCATATTTTCTACTATGAGGTTGGCCATGAACTAGAATTCAATAGAGAATCGACTTAGGTATTTTCGACTTGGACCTTAATATGGAATAGCGTACTCATATCCTTCTCTTCCTTGTAATGAATGCTACTTAGATTCACTTCCTTTTTCATTGTAGTGGATACAATATTTTTATCTGCATCCAAGATACTCTCTTCTGCCTTAGAATTATTTGAAATATGATCTCAATGTAGCTTATAACACTTATCTTTCATCTAAGAATCAATATTAATGGTTCCAGTGGTTGTTTGGATCTTTTCACTCATGTGTAGATGTCTTCTTTTCCCATACTTGGAAGAAAATTTTTGGTATTTACATTGGGTAAAAACATAGCTATCATTTCTTATGTTGTATATTCTTCAAGTATTGTTATTGCACACAGTCTTGATCTACCATCCTAATTTTAAGGATCATAACTTTATTTCATAAATCACTCTATAATTGAGGATTATGCCTTGTTTTTTGGGAGATACCCCCAACATGATGGCCATTTTCATACTTGGAGGTGTACTCTTTCACACTCTACCCTTGCCTCTAGTTGAAGTGATGCCAACAGATCCATTGGTCCTCTACATACCCAACAGGGTAGAACTAGTGTAATACCATTGTTTCCCCCAGATTATAAATATAATTATAATGTTCCAAAATACTATGGGTAGAGTAAATATGTGTGGATGTTTGAATTCAGGAACCTTTTGTTTATAAAGTGTAATTTATGTATTTTTGTTACTAAATAAAATGGATAGTGTTGCATAACTCTTGAGGGGGTTTTCCATGGTAGATCATTATGAATGAGAGATATGGTGAGGGGAACCTGTAAAGGTTGAGATGAACCCCACCATACCAGTACCTTACTCGATTTAAATTATTCATACCCACAAAAGTCCCTTGACCCGGAAATAAATTACTAATCAGGCTGGTAATTGGGAAGTCCTCCTCAAGGGTCAATGAGGAGATAGGTAGAGTACCCATCTAAGAAACATCTTGACCTGACCACGAAATGGGGATTAGGACCCATGTAATCTTGTTGAGGAAGGAAACAAAGTAAGGGAATTTATGGGAAGAGAGGAACATACAAGGAAATAGAGTCTATAGACCATTCTATGAGGAGGGAGAGCACGTGAAACTCTTTGATTAGGAAGAGAACTGAAAAAATGATTTTGTTCTCAGTACAAGAATTTTTTGGGCAGCGTCTTCATTCCAAGTTGATAAATAGGGTTGCAAGAAGATGATTTATAGAGGAATAACTCATCGCAGACCCTCTTGCATGGTATAGGGAGAAAAACCATATTAAATTCCTGTGGGAAGAGGAGAGTGATCTATGTCTCTGGCTATTGTTGAATCAGAAGGAAGAGTCTCTCTCTCATAGAATCATGATCTAGCTAGGAAGTGACTAGCGGTAAATCCTTCCAAGAGTGGTTGTGCCTACTAGTGGGTGGAAAAAGATACCCCTCTCAGCAGTTGCTTCACTATCTAGTTTAATGATAAGTATTCTTATACCATGTGTACTAGGATTGAAATGATGGTTGAATGTCTATGTATATGACTAAAATTTGCATTGTTTGATTAATATTATAAATACTTATTTTTCTTATGTAAACCATTTCATTTGAATAGTTTTATATTTTCCTCTGCTTATCAGCAGGAGAACTATTATACATGAGTCTTTAAATGAATTTAATAATAAGTTTACTATTTATGTACTGGTTGGAAAATACTTGAGGGAGTTCTTCCCAAGGATTGATTTTGTAATGTAAGAGTCAGGGTAAATTTCGCTAAAACACCTTAGTCCTATCGACCCCTCGAATTTACATTTGTAGGTTACTAAATTTGATCCCTATGGAGGGAAGGAACCTCCTTCAAACCATTTTCCTGTGTGAACGAGGTCTGATTTCCATAGTCCTAACAAATCACATATAAGATTTGAGTGTGCGGCCCCGAGACTTGTTAGGGAATCCATATGACAAGGACCCTATAACCCTTCTCTAGGTCTGAAAGGAGCTAAGCTATTTCATCTTGGAAACTTCGGGAGTTTGGAGCTCTAGGACGTTATGAATTTACAACCATTGAAACCAACTGAAGGATACTTGTTGGTATGATTACCAATGAGGTTGAAGAACATCTGGTCATTTCCATAACCATTATTGTGGGATATGTTCCACCATTAAACCCTGACCCACTTACCAATTGTGAGGTAACATGATCCTTACAAATGAGGATACTCAAGATCTTCCCTGACCATTGGGTCTACGTCATGGTCAGTCCGACGTTGACCACTCCGGGAGAAAAGGAGTGTTAAATGGGTGGAACCCTTGAATTCCAAACTTGCAAAGTGACGATAAACTTAGAGTTGGGGATGCTTTGGGATCTCCTTGCTCGTAAGATCTACATTGTGGCCAATTCGACATTGACCACTCTAGGAGAAAGGGAGTATTAAATGGGTAGAACCCTCAAATGTCGAAGTCATGAAGTGACAAGGACTGTCAATACGAGGATGCTTCAGGAGCCCTCACGACTATTGGATATAGACCGTGGTCAACTCGATGATAACCACTATGGGAGTAAAAATGACCTAGGGTGACATGGGCACATGTTTGACATGCCACGTGTCACCTTGATTCGTTATTTTTATAGACCTTATATGCCCATTATAATGTGACACATGTCACCCATTTATGGTTCCACATGTCATCTCTTCCCTTTGGTGTGTGTGATCCCCTGGCTCATGCTCGCTTGCCTAAAATCTAGTGGAGTACCTAGGACACTAGGAGTTTGGGACTTCGGGGAAACTTGGTATGTTGGAATGATGGGGTAAATTGGTTGAAGGCCTGGACCAACCTACCCCTGTCTCTACATTTAACACTCCAACACATGTAATTGTGGAGCCTTCATGAGTTCGAGGTTTCAAAACTCCAGAGGTTTGCGGTGTCATATTGAATAAGTTGAAAGGGTTGAAGGTCGAAACCACAGGGCAGGATTTTGAGGTTTCAGGACTATGCAAGATATGCGAATAGATAAAAGGGAATTCAGTGTTGAACACTAAAATCAAGTAAGATTGTGCATTAAATGAGGGTGTAACTTCCAATACAGAGCTTAGATTTGAGCACGGTGACAGTTTATGGAAATCTCTTGACGAGAAGAAGAATATGGAGATCTTGGGAAGAGGATCTGAGATCTTTAAGTAAAAGTGGAATTTTTATACCCTATCCCTCTAATGGATATTGAAGGAGTCATGCATCTTAGAAAGTTGTATTAGAGAGGGGAACAACACTTGGACTACTTTGTGCCATGAATGAGTCACATAAAAATGTTATTAGAGAACTTTTAATGGGTAACCAGCTATCTTACCCCATTCATAAGAAACTTATCTAAACCACTGTTGAAAAGAGGAATGAAACTTTCTATTTTTGTTATATGTTTGAAAGTATGAACTGTGTGTTTCTAGTGTTCCAAATAGATAATTTGACTTCACATTATAAATTGTATGTGTTCTTCATAAACTAGTAGACAATTAACTAACAAAAAATGTTTTATCAACAATCAAGCAGTCAATGTACTACAGGAAAAATATAGTGTAAAGGATGGTGATAGACCATGGGTTGTGGGAAAGCTTCCACAATAGAGAAGAAGAATATGATGAGAGGAGGGCTATGGAAACACCTCCATATTTGGATGAAACTATAAGAAGCCGCATGGAGGAATTACAGACTTGTAAGGCTGATAATGAAAGAATGATAAAAGAATAGAAAAATTAAACTACAATTAACATAGTCCTATTAGAAAGCCTATGAAATATACAAAGGTATCTGCAACATGGATGAGCAACCAGTCATGTGGACATAAATCATACTAATAAAACTCAAATTCCACCTGAGATAATAAATCATGGTCCTAAAAGTGGCCACACAAGGAGCAACACCTCAAGGAAGGCCCAATATAGATCCAAGAGACACTCAATGGAAGAATCCTCTAGTGAATAAACTGACAAATCCAAGGAATCTTCTAGTAGAAAGACTAGTTCACATTCCCAGAGTAGAGGAAAGAAGAGGAAACATTCCAAGAGCCATGAACCTGAAGATTTTAAGAAATCCAAACCACCCAATTTCGATGGAGAAATTTATAAGGGGGAAGAAACATATATTTGGTTTCATGTCTTGAAGAAGTACTTCAGAGTACATGACTACTATGAAAACATAAAGGCTCGAATAGCCATTTTCAACTTAAAAGGAAATGCCTCCATTTGGTGGGAGAACCTGAGAAATGTGAAAGGAATCCATGAAAAGGACTTTTCATGGAAACAATTTGAGAAATACTTCAAAAAAAAGCGTCTCTCAAAAAAATCCATATGTGGGAATACCAAGGAGTTATATGAACTGATGTTAGGAAAACTCACAATAGATGAATATATCAACAAATTTCTTGAGTTGATAAGGTTTGTGCCCTACATAAAGGATGAAAAGGTAAATATGCAATGATTTATTAGTGAGCTAGATCAATCCTTCTAGGACATAAATGAATTTGATGAACCCAAGACCCTAGAAGATACTATCTGGAAGGAAAGGTATTTCTATGAGCAATTCAGGAATAAGGCACAACCTCATGAGGACAATAAGAAGAAAATTAATTTGGGATTTAAGAAGAATGGGTTTAAATCCTCAAGATTTTAGAACCATGGGAAAATTTCTAATATGAGCCTTCCTACTAAAGTGTATATCAACAAAATTTCCCATCTCATAGTGGTATTAAACCCTTTGGAGAAACCCCAGTTAAGACTGATAACACAAAGAGAGAACCCTTGAAATGTTTGGGTTGTGGAGAATAACATTTGTTGAGAGACTGTCCACATAGGAGAAATAACAATAGGAGGGTATATAACATCTAAGAGACTACTACAATTAATTATTTGGCTAGGATCATGCCACAAATTTATGCATCATTGGATAATAGGAAAGATGACCACCAAGCTTCAATGGTGGAGATGGAAGGTATGATTTCCAACCAACTAGTTTCCATTTTAATCAACCCTAGTTCTAATCTAAGTTATGTTGCCTCTTAAACAATTGATAAATGTAAATTGCAACAAGTAAAACATGGTAAATCATGGTTGGTACAACTAGCCACTAGAACTAAGAAAGGTAACAGAGGTCATACCCATATGTCAATTCATTATCAATGGATTACCCACCTAAGCAACCCTAAACATACTCCCTTAGGATCTTATGACATGTTGATTGGCATGGACTAGTTGGCTTCCCATAAAGTGAAGTTGGACTGTTACAATAAAACTTTGGAGTGAGAATATGGACAATGGAGAAAAATAACCCTACAAGGAATTCAAAATCCTCTCTCAGTGAGACAAATATCATCCCTTCAAGTGAATAATTATTGCATAAAATAATGTCCTTTGTATGCAATGCATGTGTTGAACTTTGTTGAGAACAATAATCCAAGCCTAGAGGACCATCCCATATTAAGAGAGTATAAATACGTGTTTCCAAAAGAGGTACCAGGTCTACCTTCAAGAAGATATACTAAATTTTGAATATAACTTGTATGAGGAGCGGTGCTAGTGTCTAGTGCACCCTATAGAATGAGTACACTAGAGCTAGTTGAGCTCAAACTACAACTAAACGAGGTGTTGGAAAAAAGATACATTCCTCCTAGTGTGTCTCCATGGGTAGCACCAACCTTGTTTGTGAAAAATAAGGATGGAAAACCCATGTTAGGCATAGACTATAGAAAAATCAATAAGATGACCATTAAGAATAAGTATCCCTTGCCAAGAATCGATGACTTGTTTGACCAATTATGGGGTGATACAATTTTCTCCAAGATTTAATTGAGGTTTGGATACCATCAAGTCTGAGTTGATGATGAAGAAATCCACAAAACATCATTTCGGACAAGATATGGGCAATATGGATTTGTGGTGGTGCCATTTGGGCTTACCAATGCACCAACCTCTTTTATGTGCTTAATGAATAATGTACTCAGTAAGTTCTTAGATAGATCTATGTTGGTTTTCATTGATGATATCCTAATCTATTCTCTTTTTTTGTTTGTTTTTTAGTTTTTCTGTGACATGTGGGACTAACATGTGGCTAAGAAACCACGACTTGGGGACATCTAAGACATCAAAATCACCCAATGATCGTACCCAGCCTGAGCCACACCAAACCTTAACATGGCTGAATTTTTTGTCCCTACACGTTTCAAACCGGTGATTTTAACATCACGAAGTGCCTTAACAACACACTATGTCACAGACTATTCTACACTTTGGGGATGATATCCTAATCTATTCTAATAGTAGGGAAGAACATGAATAAAATCTCAAGCTAGTGCTTCAAGTGCTAAGAGAACATGAGCTCTATGATAAGTTTAGTAAGCGTGACTTTTTCCAAAAACAAGTCCATTACTTAGGCCATGTAATTTCTGAAGAAGGAATAACACTTGATCCTGACAAGATCAATTCCATTATGGATTGGAATACCCCAAAGGATGTATCCGATGGCATATACTTTATGGTCCTAGCAAGATACTATAGAAGCTTCATAAAATGGATTTTCCAAGATTGGTTGCCCAATCACATCCCTTCAAAAAAAGGGAGTGAAATTGATTTGGACATCAGAATGTGAAGAGAGATTCTGACAGTTGTAATAAATTCTAACCAATGCACCTATGTTGAAGGTTGAAGACCCAAATGAGGACTTCCTTGTGTGTACATATGCCTACAAGGAAGGGCTCGGAGGAGTCCTTATGCAAGAAGGACATGTGATTTGATACGAATCCATAAAATTGAATGAGCACGAAATGAAGTATGTGACCAACAATTTAGAATTGGTTGCTAGAGTACATGCTTTAAAAATGTGGATGAATTACCTGATAGGAATAATATTTGTTCTTATGAAAAACCATAGTGGGTTGAGATATTTTTTTGATCAACCAAAACCCAATATTAGGCAAGCTAGATGAACAAATCTCCTTACCTAGTTTGTTTTTGAAATCAAACATATGAAAGGAAAATAAAATAGATTGGTTGATTCTCTTAGTATAACTATGAGATTGATTCACTTGGCATCTATAAGCACATGTCAATCAGACGTCATGAAGAGAGTCAAAAGTGCACAATAAACAAATGCATTTTTCAAGACTGTGAAATCATACTTAGAGAAACATCCACAGGCCTGAAGTATGAGCGATATCAATTGATGAATGATGACCTACTAACTTACAAGGGTAGGTTGTATATTCCAAACTGTGATGATTTGAAGAGGTTCATAATGGATGAGCTACAGAAAATACCATATATCGGTCATCCTGATTATCAAAAAATGATCACACCCACTAGGAAACTATTATATTGGCCCTGACTGAAAAAGACATAGGTGATTACTTAGCTAAATGTCTAGAATCTCAGTAGGTTAATGCAGATCACCGACATCCATAAGGGTTGTTGCATCCCCTACCAATCATATAATGAAAATGGGAAACCATCTCCATGGATTTCATCACAGGGTTACCAAAATCAACCAAACAGAATGATGCCATCATGGTAGTTGTGGAAAAATTGAGCAGGGCTGCTCACTTTATTCCGATCAAATCAACTCGCAAGGGAATAGATATTGACAGTATTTTCATGAAATAAATATTTAGATTGCATGGAATGCCTAAGAAAATCAAAATTGGCCAAGATACAAAATTTACTTCAAACTTTTGGAAATCTTTATTTGTTGGTTTTGAAGCTAAATTGCTATTTAGTACAACCTATCACCCTAAAAATGATGGGTACATAGAGAGGGTAAACCAAGTGTTAGAGGATATGTTAAGGATGCATGTAATGCATTATCCTAAGAAGTGGGAAGACTACTTACCACTAGTATATTTTTCTTATAACAATGGCTATCAAGAGTCCTTGAAGATGAGCCCTTTTGAGGCCCTCTATGGTAGACAATGCAATATTCCAATTAGTTGGAATAAACCAGTGGAAAAAATTACAATATGACCATATATGCTAAAGGAAATGGAGAAAAAAATATTTCAGATAAAACAAAATATGAAAATAGCTCAGGATTGACAGAAAATATATACAGACAGAAAAAGGACTCTTCGAGAGTTCAAAGTAGGGGATCATGTGCATCTTCGAGTTAGGCCCAGAAAATTTTCCTTGAGAATGGGAGCATCTACCAAGATAACACCTCGGTATTGTGGACCCTTTGAAATTTTGGATAGAGTGGGAATTCTAGAATATAGACTCGCACTTCCTCCCACAGTGAAGGACCATAATGTTTTCCATATTTTGTTAGTAAAGAAATATGTACATGATTCTAATAATATAATTGATTCATCTATTATTCATGTGGAACCAGAGGGAGAATTCCTGCTAGAGCTGCAATGCATAATAGAGAGGAAGGAAATCCCACCCAGGAACAAAACCATTGCATAGGTTAAGGTGTAGTGGACACACTTTCGTACAGATGAAGCTACATGGAAAATGGAGGATTCCATGAAACATGCATACCCATTTTTATTTACTTTTATACATATAGAGCACATTGATAGGTATAATGTCGAGAACGATGTTCCTTTAAGGGGGAGGGGATTGTATCACCCCTATTTCCCCCATCTTGTAAATATAATTATAACTTTCCAAAATACTATGGAAAGACTAAATATGTGTGGATGTTGGAATTGATGAAACTTTTTGTTATAAAAGGTAATGTATGTATTTATGTTACTAAATAAAATGTATAGTGTTGCATAATTGGTGAGGGGGTTTTTCAAGGTAGATCAATATGCATGAGACAAATGGTGAGGGGAAAAAACAATGCTTGAGATGCCCCCCATGAGACCAGTACCTTACTAGATTTAAACTATTCAGAACTAGAACAGTCCCCTGACCCAGAAATAAATTTCCAGTCAAGATGGTAGTTAGGAAGTCCTCCTCAAGAGTCAATGAGGAGTTGGCCAAAGTACCCATCTGAAAAACTTCCTGACTTGACGAAGAAATGGGGATTTAGACCCACGCAATCTCCCCGAGGAAGGAAAAAAAAAAGGGAATTTGTGGGAAGAGAGGAGAATACGAGTAAAATGAGTCTAGAGACCATTCTTTGAGGAGGGATAGCATGTGCAGCTCCATGATTCAAAAGAGAACCAAAAAAACAATTTTGTTCTAGGTACAGGAATTTGTTGGGTAGTGTCTTCAATCCAAGTTGATAAACAGGGTCGAAAGAAGATCACTGAATGTGGAAGAACTCATCGTAGACCCCTTTCTTATTTGAGGGAGAAACGATCTGCTAAATTATTGTGGGAAGAGGAGAAATATTGCTATCCCTAATTGTTGCTGACTGAGAAGGAATAGTGTCTCTCTCAGAGCATCATGATCTAGCTAGGGGGTGGACAACGGTAAATTCGTCCATGAGTTGATGTGCATATGGTTGTGTGGAAAAGGGAACCCGTCTCAGCAGTTGCTTCAGTTTTTAGTTTCTTGATAAGTATTCTTATACCCTATCTACTAGGATTGAAATGATGGTTGAATATATGTGTATATGACTAAAATTTGCATTATTTTATTAATATTATAAATGATTATTGTTCTTATGTAAAACCCTTCATTTGAATGGTTTTATATATTCCTCTTGTTAGCAACAAGAGAACTATTAGACATGGGTCTTCAAATGAATTTAAGAATAATTTTACGATTTTTTTACTGGTTGGAAAATCCTTAAGGGAGTTCTTCGCAAGGATTGATTTTGTAATGTACGAGTCAAGGTAGATTTCGCTGAAACACCTCATTCATGTCAATCCCTCGAATTTACCTACGCAAGTTACTAAATGTGAGTTATGGAGGGAAGGTGCCTCCTTCAAACCATTTGTTTGTGTGACCAAGGGATCATGTCCACGGTCCTAACCAAATCATGTCTAAGAGTTGAGCATACGACCCCAATAATTTTCAGGTAATCCATATGACTAGAAACATGGAACCCTTTGCTACATTTGGAAGGAGCTAAGTTATTTTGGCTTCGAAACTCCAGGATTCCAGAGCTTCGGGATGTTATGAATTTAAAACCTTTGAAAACAACCGAAGCCAACTTGTCGATATGACTACCAGCAAGGTTGAACAACATCTAACGGTTTCCTTAACCATGTCTATGGGATTTGTTCCACCATTAAAATCTGACACACTTATCAATGGTGAAGTAATGTGAGTCGTATATCTTAAGATACTCCAGATATCCCCTGGCCATTGGATCTATGTCACGGTAATTCTAGTGTTGACCACTCTGGGGGGAAGGAGGTTTAAATAAGTGGAACCCACAAATGTAGAACTCACAAAGTGATGAGAAACATAGATCTAGGGACACTTCTGGATCTCCCCTGACCATTTGATATACGACATGGTCAATCCAGCGTTGACCACTATGGGGGAAAGCAAGTGTTAAACGGATAGAATTCTTGAATGCTCAAGTCACGAAGAAAGAAGGACCATCGATCCAAGGATGCTTCAACACCCCTCTCAACTATTGGATCTAGATCGTGGTCATCTTGGTGTTGACCACTCCGAGAGTAAAAAGGAGAAAAGATGATGAAACCCTCGAATGTTGAAGTTGTGAAGCAATGGAGGCTATAAATCTATGTATCTATGTGGACCTATATTGACCATGAGATAGAAGGGGTAGTGGGAGGTTGTTGGTAGGAGTTCAGGCTTCAAAGCTCTGGGTGATTTCATAGGCAAGAGGGGCTAGAGACTCCTGGAGGTTGTCAGTCAGGAGTGATGTGGTATCCTAACGTCACCTAGGGTGAGGTGGACCCATGTTCGACATGCCACGTGTCACCTTGATTCATGATTCTTACAGACCTTATATTCCCATTAGAATTTGACATGTGTCACCCATTAATGGGGCCAAATATCATCTATGTGCTTTTTTTCATGTCATCCCCTTAGCGCATGCTCACTTGGCCTAAAAGTTGGTGGAGTACTCGGGAAACTGGGAGTTTGTGACTTCGAGGAAACATGGGATGTTGGAATGTTATTGTAAATTGGTTGAAGGCTCCAACCTACCTGCCCCTGCCTTTACATTTAACGTGCCACCATGTGTAAGTGTTGACCGTTCAAGAGGCCAAGGTTTCATAACTCCGTAGATTTGGGGTGGTGTATTGAATAAGTCGAAAGGGCCGAAGGACAAAACCACGTGGTAAGATTCTATGGTTTCAAGACTCCAAATGATATGAGAGTAGAGAAAAGGGAATTCATCCCCGAAGTGTCGAATGTTGAAATCTACTAAGCCTATGCGTTAAATGAGGGCCTAACTTCCAATTGAGAGGTCAGATTTGAGCACGGTGACAATTGTTGGAAATCTCTTGATGAGACAAGACGATGGATATATCGAGAAGAGGATCCAAGATATTTTAGTAAAAGATAAATTTTTAAACCCCATCCCTCTAATGGATACCTAGGGGGTTGGGTGTGTTAGAAAGTGGTATCAGAGTGAGAAACAACACTTGGCTTGTTGGGGCCCATGAACGCGTCGCATAAAAATCTTATTAGAGAAATTTTGAGGGGTAACCCCCTATCTTACCCCATTCATAAGAAAATTATCTAAACCACTGTTGAAAAGAGGAATGAAACTTTATGATGTTGTTATATCTTTGAAAGTTTGAACTGTATGTCTCTTGTGTTCCAAATAAAGAAGATAACTTCACCTTAGAAATTGTATGTGTTGTTAATAAACTAGTATATAGTTAACTAACATAAAAAAAATTATCATCACTCAAGTAGTGAGTGGACTGCAAGAAGAATACAACGTAAAGGATGGTCACACACCATGAGTTGGGGGAAATATTACACAATAGAGAATAAGAGTCTGATGAGAGGAGGGTAGTGGAAACCTGTCCATATATGTCTAAAACCATAAGAAGCCTCATGGTGTAATTATAGAGTTTTAAGGCTAAAAATCAAAGGCTAATAAAAGAACATGAAAAGAAAACTGAAATTAACGCAATCCTACTGCAAATCCTACAAGATATATATAAAGGTAGCTACAACATGTACCAACATCCACTCATGTGGACATACATCATACTAAGAAAAATACAATTCCACCTGAGATACAAAATCACGGTGTTGAAAGTTTCCACACAAGGAGGAGCACCTCAAAGAAGGCACAAGATGGAGCAAATAGACACTCAATGGAAGAATCCTCTAGCGAAGAAACTGACAACTCCAAGGAATCTTCTAGTAGAAATACTAGTTCACATTCCCAAAGGAGTAGAAATAAGAGGAAACATTCAAAGAGCCATGACCTTGAATAGTTTAAGAAAGACAAACCACCCACTTTCGATGTAGAAATTAAAGAAGAGGGAAGAATAAGAAGTTTGGCTACTTGGATTGAAGAAGTACTTTAGATTCCATGACTACTCTAAAAAATTAAAGGATCGAATAGTCAAATTCAAAGGAAAGGCCTCCATTTGGTGGGAGGACCTGAGGAATGTGAAAGGAATCCATGAGAAGGACTTGTCATTGAGACAATTTGAGAAATACTTCAAGAAGAAGTATCTGTCATAAAAATTCTTTGATGGGAAGACCAAGTAGTTCTATGAAATCAAGTTAGGAAAACTCGCAATAGATGAATATATCAAAAAAATTATTCAGATGATAAGGTATGTGCCCTACATAAAGGATGAAAAGGTAAAGATGAAATAATTTATTAGTGTACTTCCTCAATCCTTTGGGACATAATTTAATTTGATGAACCCGAGACCTTAGAAGATACTATCCAGAAGGCAAGGTATTGATATGAGAAATTAAAGAATAGAAAAAAACCTCATGAAGACTCGAAGAAGAAAAGTAATTTGAGAGTCAAGAAGAAGGGGTTTAAATCATCAATATTTAAGAACCAAAGGAAAAGTTCTAAGATGAGCCTTCCTAATAAAAGTGTATATCAGAAGAATTTCCCATGTCAGAGTGGTAATAAACCCTTTGGACTAGCCCCATGTAAGACTGATAACACAAAGAGAGAACCGTTGAAATGTTGGGGTTGTGGAGAAGAAAATTTGTTGAGGGATTGTCCACATAGGAAATAGAACAACAAGAGGGTATACAACATCCAAGAGACTACTAAATTCAATGATGTGGCTAGGATAATGCCACAAATTTATGCAATATTGGATAATAGACAAATTGACCACCAAGCTTCAGTGGTGGAGATGGAAGTTATGATTTCCAACCAACTAGTTTCCATTTTAATCAACCCTGGTTCTAATATGAGTTATGTTTCCCCTCAAATAGTTGAGAAACGTAGATTGCAGCAAGTAGAACATGCTAAATCATGGCTGGTACATCTAGCCACTTGAACTAAAATAAAGGTAACATAGGTCATACCAGCATACCAATTCATTATCAATGGATTACCCACCCAAGCAACCCTAAAAATGATCCCTTTATGATATTATGACCTGTTAATTGGCATGGACTGGTTGGTTGCCAATAAACCAGGTTGGACTATTACAATAAAACTTTGGAGTGTGAATATGGATAAGGGGGAAAAATAACCCTACAAGAAATTCAAAAGCCTGTCTGAGTGAGAAAAATATCATCCCTTCACGTGAAGAAGTATTGCAAAAAAGGATTTCCTTTGTATGCAATAGAAGTGTTGAACTTCATTGAGAACAATAAACCAATCGTATAGGACCAACCCATATTTAGAGAGTATAAATATGTGTTTCCATAAGAGGTGCTAGGTCTACCTCCAAGAAGAGATATAGAATTTTCAATAGAACTTGTACTAGGAGCGGTGACAGTGTCTAGAGAACCCTATCAGATGAGTACACAAGAGCTAGTTGATCTCAAGCTACATCTAAAGGAGATGTTGTACAAAGGCTTAATTCGGCGTAGTGTGTCTCCATGGGGAGAACCAACCTTGTTTGTGAAAAAGAAGGATGGCATACTCAGGTTGTGCATAGGCTACAAACAACTCAATACGATGACCATTAAGAATAAGTATCCCTTACCAAGGCTCAATGACTTGTTTGACCAATTAAGGGTTGCTATAATTTTCTTCAGGATTGAATTGAGGTTTGAATACCATCAACTCCAAGTTAAGGATGAAGAAATTCACAAAAAAACATTTAGGAAAATGTATGGGCACTATGAATTTGTGTTGGTTCCATTTGGGCTTACCAATGCACCAACCACTTTTATGTGCTTAATGAATAATGTACTCAGTAAGTTCCTGGATAGATTTATGTTTTTTATCATTGATGATATCCTAATCTATTCTAAGAGTATGGAAGAACATGAAGAACATCTCAAGTTAGTTCTTCAAGTGCTATAAGAGAACATCATCGCTATGCTAAGTTTAGTAAGTGTGGCTTTTTCCAAAAACAAGTCCATTACTTATGCCATGTTATTTTTGAAGGAGTAGAAGTTGATCCTAACAAGACCAAATCCATTACGGATTGGCATAACCCAAAGGATGTATCTAATATCATATACTTTATAGGCCTAGCAAGATACTATAGGAGGTTAATAAAAGGTATTTTCCAAGATCGGTTACCCAATCACCCCCCTTTAGAGAAAGGGAGTTAAAATCATTTGGAAATCAAAATGTGAAGAGAGATTCCAACAACTGAAATACCTTCTAACCAATGCACCCATGCTGAAGTTTTCACACCCAAACAAATATTTCCTTGTGTGTACATATTCATGCAAGGAAGGGCTCGAAGGATTCCTTATGAAAGAAGGACATGTGATTTTTTACGAATCCAGAAAACTGAACGAGCATGAAATCAATTATGTGACCCATGATTTAGAATTGGTTTCCATAGTACATGATTTGAAAATGCGGATGCATTACCTCGTAGGCATAATATTTGTGCTTATGACAGAGCATATTGGATTGAGATATTTGTTTGATCAACCAAAACTCAATTCTATACAAGCAAGATGGATGAATCTCCTTAGTGAGTTTGATTTTGAAATCAAACATATTGAAGAAAAATAAAATAGGGTGGTTGATTCCCTTAGTATAAGTATGAAAGTGATTCACTTGGAAGATGTAAGCACTTGTGAATCAAACGTCAAGGAGAGAGTCAAAAGTGAAAAATAAATAGATGCATTTTTCAAGACTGTGAAATCATACTTAGAGAAAGAACTCACAGTGATGAATTATGAGGGTTATCAATTGTTGAATGATTTCCTACTAACTTACAACAATAGGTTGTATGTTACAAATTGTGATGACTTGAAGAAGTTCATAATGGATGAACTACACAATATACCATATACCGCTCATCTTGGTTATCAAAAAATGATCACAACCACTAGGAAGCTATTCTATTGGCCAGCACTGAAAAAGGATATAGTTGATTACTTAGCTAAATGTCTAGAATATCAGTAGGTTAAGGCAGAGCACTGACATCCAACAGGGCCGTTGCAGCCCCTACCAATCCCAGAATAGAAATGGGAAACCATCTCCATGGATTTCATCATAGGGTTACCAAAATCAACCAAACAGTATGACGCCATCATGGTAGTTCTAGAAAAACTGAGAAAGGCCACTCACATTACTCCCGTCAAATCAACTTGCAAGAAAATAGATATTGCCATTATTTCTATGAAATAAAAATTTAGACTACATGGCATGCCTAAGGAAATCATATCCGACCGAGATAAAAAATTTAATTTAAAATGTTGGAAATATTTGTTTGTTTGTTTTGAAACTAAATTTCTATTTAGTAAAGCCTGTCTAGCTCACAATGGTGGGAATACTGAGATGGTAAACCAAGTGTAGGAAATGTTAAGGATGCATGCAATTCACAAACCTAATAAGTTGTAAGACTACCTACCACTGTTAGAGTTTGCTTATAAAAATGGCTATCAAGATTCATTGAAGATGAGCCCTTTTGAGGCCCTCTATGGTATATGATGTAGGAGCATCGCTCCACCTCAGTAAATGCGCTAGAATGCAAACACACAATGGAGAAAGGGAGAAACATTAAACCTCCAATTTTTTGAATTTGAAATAATCCTATACAAATTTTTGTGTTGAAAGGTTGTAAATGCCAGGCCATGCCTTTGTACAGGTAGTGGTTGAATTCCTTAAAGGGTTGATTGTAGCAAGCCAAGATCGTAATCAGGTCTGGGTAAACATTGATGAAACTTCAATGTAATAGATGAGGTTAGGTGAGATAGGATGAGCTCGTAGAGCCCCTCTTTTGTAAGGAGATCTTGTATCAGATGTCAAATACATAACGATAGAGGCGAAATGGGAGAGATTTTTAGGAGACTCAAGAGGTAGAATAGTTCTGGGAGAGATCTTGATAGAACTGGGACTCTATTGCAATCCAGTTTTGTAATCATCTATATAGACACACAAAGAGAATAGAAAAGTTTTTTTTCCTTCATATCATATGTTCATGTGTTTATATGTTTTTATGCATTTTCATGATTGAATGCGTAACTGGTGAAGTATTGCATGAGTTTCAATTGTTTCTCATCTTCGAGTTTCTGAGTGCAATGAGTGCACACAATCCACGAAGAGCACATTGAAAGAGTTTTAATATCAAGGAAAAGATCAGGATGGATATTATTGAACCTTCATTAGAAGAAGTGCAAGGAGTGCACGGGAAGAACTCTATATCGAGTTTAGAGAGAACCAAAGTTATTGAGGAATCTGTAGAGCTCTTCTAGGTGGGCATTGAGTCGGTGCAAGTGTGAATAGGAGAAATCTGTGTCAAGTTTGGGAAAAATATATTTTTTGAATACTTTGTGAGGAAAGCTTTGCAAGGAGTGCATCGATCAAGGAGAATGCCAAGAGGGAGAGAATAATTTCTTTTAAATAAATCCTTCGGATATGAGTTTTGGCTAAATCCCAGAAACGTAAGGAGTGCGTGGGAGTTTGAAACATTCGAGGAGGTCAAGATCAGAAGGGAGAATGTAGAGAGTGTGTAGGAGTCAGACTTATTCCAAGTTTGAAAACTCAAAGGAGAGACAATGCTATAGAGTGAAGAGGAACCAAGAGTCAGGTTCACAGGAGGAAGTTCAAAGGCTGAGACCTTTCGAACATTGACAAAATATTCTACGTCAAAGAAAGTCTAAATCTCAGGAGGAGAAGCGACGAGAACTGTCTAATCAATTGTAGTGAAGAACCTAGAACGTTACATTTACATCTAAGCAAAGGAGGAACGAGAAGAGGAGAATCAGATCTCAGCCGTCAGATTTGAGCACATGGACCAACAGTTGTTAGATCCAGAGGAATGTGTATGAGTGTTAACCCTTTGGAGTTGCATAGGAGAGAGGGATTTACGAAGTCATGAAGTCCTAACATCATCAGAACCATCCATTGGGAGGGACACGTGGCGAGCGATCAGAGTTGCATTGACTCGCACATCAGAGAAGTCAAAGGCAGAGTCACAAGAACTCGCAAAACCTAAAATTGTGACTTGATCTAAGCCATTAGATCTAGAGGACCGTGAGCTGTCAGATTTGGGCACTCTGAAATATCGGTATTTTGGAATTTGGGAATGTGAAGGAAGTTGTGACTTGGAGATCGCAAGTTCCAAAATATTGATTTGTGAAAGTATAATCTTGACCGTTGGATCCAGAGGGGATACATGTCAATGGGTAGGGAGATCCAGAAAGAGGCGAATGTTGAAGTGTTGAAAACGGGCAAAGTTGAAGATCCAAAGAGCCGAGACTCGTTGATTTGTGAGGGGAAACTTGTCACGAAATCATGAGCTCCGGAGAGATTTACGCTAGAGTTTTAGTTTGAGAAATGAAATAGACAAAACCCAAAGTGTCGAAGAGTCAAGAAGTCGAAGACCCGAAGCATCGACGACTAGAAGAGATTATGGACTTTCATATCTAAAAGGGGAACGTGGTGAAATATCATGGACACCGTGAGAAATCATGTTGGGAGAACGTGAATGAGAAGTTTGAGACTCGGGATCACCGAAACCTAAATAGCCAAAGTGAACGATAGTTGTTGATTTGGGTTGGACAGGTGTCACCATATTGTGAACTCTGGAGTAATTCACTCTAGAGACTTGTGGTTTTTGACACTTCAAATCACCAAAGGATGGAAGAATGAAACGACGAGAGTCGTCGATGCGAAGGATAACATGGAGTGCTGGATCTAGAACTCTGGAAGAAAAGAAGAGGAGGAAAAGTCTAAAGACCCGTAGTAGATATTGATCGTTGATCAAGAAGGGATTTTGAGGACCATTGATCTAGTCGAGGAGGTCAAGGACCCAAAGGAAAACAACAACCATTGATCTGGGAGGATACACATCAACAGATATTCCACTCTAGGACATACCCAGTCAGCAGAGGCAAGAGTTTGAGATTTGAAATCTCAGAAGTCTGAAGAGTCAGAGAAGATGAGATTCGTCAGATCACCCGAAGCGATTTGAAGCCGTTAGATCAGGAGAAGAGATGTGGCCAAGATCTGTGAACTCTGGGTAAAGAACCGAAGTAATACTAGGTCATCCTATCTAAGAGGACACATGGTAGGATTTTTCTTATTTGAGGAGGAGAAAAAGGATTTGAGATTTAAGATCTCAGAAGTCTAGAGTTGCAAAGAGATCACAACCATTGATCTAGGAGGAGAAAATCTAGTCTGTAGATGGAAAGGGAGAAAATCTGAAGCATCGATTCAGACGTTATTGTCAATGTTGTGAGATCGACGATCAAGAAGGATTGTGGGGCCAGGACAAGCTCAGATGTCAATTTCCCCTGAGAGGGCCACAATTTAAACCATGGTTTTGACAAGGCGATACGTGGTAGCATGAGGAGGATTTCAAGGTGAAAAGAGGGTTGGTATAAAACCACACTTGCCCACACCAGTGATCGTATAGTTCCGCAAGGTCACAACCCAGGAACACATGAAGGAAGGGGCTAGTGAAAAGGACCTAGCACCTATGAAATGAAAGAGTTACAACACTCTTACAAAGGGTGTGGGTGTCACAGGACCTGCGCCAAAGGAAAGAAAGGAGGCTTGTGTAAGATAAATATGGGTTCAATCAGGAGCTCGAAGAATTGATCTTACTCAACATTGGAACGTTCTAGAGACCGAAAGGTTGCACAACCCTAGAAGGGGAGGGGGACTGCATTAGGTGGTATTAGAGCTTATATTTTATTTGCAGACAATAGACAAAGGAGATATGGTGAAAGGAGATGACCTGATAACATCAGGTGGTATCATAAACAAGAATTTTCTTGTAGACAACAGGTGAAGGAAGTTGGGTACTAATGCTCTTTGAGGAAGTTGTTGCACGAGTGTAGCAACAAAAATTTAAAACAGTCAGGTGAGATGTGAAAGAGGATGGAGATGCTCGCAAATGTAGATTAATACATAGGATTTCCAGGAGGTTAGGTAGAAGGTGTAAATGGATACGGAAGGCCATAAGCATGGTCGAAGAGGATGTCGAAAGAAGAAAAAGAGAAATTCAGAGATGGATATGGAGCTCAATGAGGTAAGAGAAAGAATGGAGAAGATTTCATTTAAAATGCATCATGATGCAAAAGTGCATTGGGTGTATCAATGGCCCATGAAGAAGAAGGTGAAGTGTCGATTTAATGAATTGTTGGCTAGGGAACAATGAAGTTTGATGAGAAGGTGGTTGGGGCATGCTGAAAAAATCAGTGACACGGAGGAGGAACTGATTCACATCTGTGAACCAGAGACTAGGAGAAATCTTAGCGATGAGGAGGAGAGGAAATCAGATGAAGATCTCATAAATTTCCAGGTGGGCAGAAATGGAATTTTCAGTTTCCAGATGGGCAATGGAAAGAGATTAGATGGAGGTATCGAATACTGCCAGAAGAGAAGTGCTAAAAGTTCAAATTTCCAAGTGGGAAATAAGATGATATCGATTTATCTCATAGGCTTCCAGGAGGGCAGGAGAGAAGTCCCAAATTGCCAAGTGGGTAGGGGGAAAGAAATGAGACTGTCTTAAAGTCTCGGGAGCTCAAAAGTGAGTTAAAGTCAGCAAGGAGTGATGATAGATTCATGTGGATTTGCAGACCATGTGAATAAATATGATGAGAAGTTAAATACTTCCATCATAGAGGAGGAGGATCAGAGGAGCATTCTAATTATTGGGGGAATTCATATATTCCTACTAGATAGCCTAGTTGAGGCCATAGCATGTGTTTCATATGAAACAACAGAAGAAGGACAATCAACATAGATTATCATGATGGAAGACTAGATATCAAAAGTTTCCCAAGGAAAAGAGAAAGAAATGGAGAAGACACTGATGTCTACCCCAGTAGAAGGAGAGAAGAATTCAAAAGAATGGCTCAAATTTTTTAGCCAAGAAACTGGAATAGAGATGACTGCAGCACTGGAGCCTGCAATAGAGGAGGAAGCAGACAACATTGATTTTCTTGATCCATATGAAGAATTGGAAACCCTAGAAATAAGAGTAATGGTGCAAATATTTCACATCCAACAAGCTAAGTTGGAGAAAGATGCAGGAGCATACCTTCCTGGGGAGAAGCTAGAAGAAGTTGGGGTTGACCCAACACAAGGGGAGACGATAGAGGCCAATATGCCAGAGGAAGAAGCTAAGAAACATCTCAGTGATGAGACTACAGAACTAAATTTTTCAATAGAGTGGCAAGCTAATGCCACATCAGAAGAAAATGACATGGGGGATCATGATGATCTACTCACTGATAAGGAAGAGTTGTAGCCGAGAAGACTGCAGAAGGAGAACCAACCACTGGAGTAGATGGATAGAGTGATAGAGAAGATAAGGAATCTGATGTTGAGGTCAGTAGAATCAGTCAACAAAGGGGAGATGAATAAAAGAGAGTCTGCCATAGCAGCAGGGAAGGAGAAGAAGAAGAAGGAGAAGGAGAAGCAACATAGTTGGAGAGGAGCAAGAGGAAAAGTCCAGAAGAAAATTTGGGATCGAGGAGGATTTCAACACTAGAGATGGGGAGCTCATGAGAAAGAGCTCATGTTTTTCCTAGTAGGGGAGTATGATGCAGGAGCATCACCCCAGCTCAGCAAATGCACAACACGCAATAGAGAAAGGGAGAAGCATTAAACCTCCCATTTTTTAAATTTGAAATAATCCTATACGGATTTTTGTGTTGTAAGGTTGTAAATGCCAAGCCATGTCTTTGTATAGGTAGTGGATGCATTTCCTTAAAGGGTTTCTTGTAGCAGGACCAGATCGTAGTCAGGTCTAGTTAAAAATTTATGAAACTTCAATGTAATAGATGAGGTTAGGTGAGAGAGGACGAGCTCACAGAGCCCCTCTTTTGTAAGGAGATCTTGTATCAGATTTCACAGAGAGAACGATAGAGGTAGAATGATAGAGAGTCTTAGGATAATCAAGAGGTAGAATAGTTCTCAGAGAGAACTTGAGAGAACTGGGACTCTGTTGCAATCCAATTTTGTAATCATCTATATAGACATATAGAGATAATAGAAAATAAGTTTTTCCTGCATATCATGTGTTCATGTGTTTATATGTTTTTATGCATTTTCATGCTTGAATGCATAAATGGTGAAGTATTGCATGAGTTTCAATTGTTTCTCATCTTTGAGTTTCTGAGTGCAATGAGTGCACACAGTCCACGAAGAGTGCATTGATAGAGGTTTAACCTTAAGGTAAATCTCAGTAGGGATATCGTTGAACCTTCATCAGCGAAAGTGCAAGGAGTGCACGGGAACAACTCTTTATCAAGTTCAAAGAGAACCATAGTTACTGAGGACAATGTAGAGCTCTTCCAAGTGGGCATTGATCTGGTGCAAGTGTGCACAGGAGAAATCTGTGTCAAGTTTGGGAAAAACATAGTTGTTTAATACTCTGTGAGGAAATCTTTTCAAGGAGTGCATTGAGCAAGGAGAATGCCAAGAGGGTGAGAATAATTTTTTTTAAATAAATCCTTCGAATATGAGTCTTGGAAAAATACCAGAAACGAAAGGGGTGCCTAGGAGTTTGAAACCTTTGAGAAGTTCAAGCTCAGAAGGGATAATAGAGAGAGTGCATAGGAGTCAGACTTATTCCAAGTCTGAAATCTCAAAGGAGAGATAATGTTGTAGAGAGAAGAGGAACCAAGAGTCGGGTTCGTAGGAGGAATTTCAAAGGTTGAGACGTTTCAAACATTGATAAAATATTCTAAGTCGAATAAAGTATAAATCTCAGGAGGAGGAGCCACGACAACCATCTGATCGGATGTAGAAAAGAACCTGGACCATTATATTTACGTCCAGGAAGAGGAGGAATGAGTGCAGGAAAATCAGATCTCAACCGTCAGATATGAGAGCATGGACCAACAACCATTGGATCCATATGAATGTGCATGAATTTTAACCCTTTGGAGTTTCACAGGAGAGAGGGCTTTGCAAAGTAGTGAATTCTCGACATCATTGAAATCGTCAATCAGGAGGGACGCATGGAGAGCGATCAACGTTTTGTTGACTCTCACATCAGAGAAGTCAAAAGGCAGAGCCACAAGAACTCGCAAAACCCAAAATCATGACTTGATCTGAGACTTTAGATCTAGAGGAGAGTGATCCATCAAATTTGGGCGCTCTAAAATATCTGTATTTTAGAAGTTGAGAATGTGAAGAAAGTTGTGACTTGGATATCACAAGTCATGAAATCCAGATTTTTTAAAGGAGAATCTGGATCGTTGGATCCAGAGGGGATACGTCTCAATGGTTCAGGAGATCCAGAAAGAGGTGAAGTTTGAAGTGTTGAAAACAACCAAATCTGAAGAGTCTAATAGCCGAGATTTGTCGATCTGTGAGGGGACACTTGTCACCAGATCATCAGCTCCAGAGAAAGTTACACTGGAGTTACAATTTGAGAAATGAAATAGCCGAAACCTAAAGCGCCGAATATCCGAAGGGTCGAGAATCTAAAGAGTCGATGCACTGAAGACCCGAAGAGATTCTAGACTGTCATATCCAGAATGGGCACGTGGTGAAAGATCGTGGACTCCAGAAGAATGCGAAGGAGAATTTTTATATTCGGGATCATAGAATCCCGAACAACCAAAGTGAACAATACCCACTGATCTAGGTTGGACAGGTGTCACCATATCCTGAACTATGGAGGGATTCACTCTGGAGACTTTTGGTTGTTGAGACTTGAAATTGCCAAAGGCTGGAAAGTCGAAATAGCGAGAGTCATTGATGAGAAAGAGGACACGCCGCCCTAAATCCAGAACTTTGTAAGAAAAGAACAGGAGGAAAAGTCCGAAGACCTGTAGAAGATCTTGATCATTAATCGAGAAGGGAGTTCGAGGACCGTTGATCTAATCGCGGAGGTTAAGGACCTGAAGTAAGAGCACAGTCATTCATCTGGGAGGATACACGTCTGCATATCTTTCACTCCGGGAGATAACCAGTCAACAAAGGTGAGAGTTTGAGATTTGAAATCTCAGAAGTATGAAGAGTCAGAGAAGATTAGATTCGTCATATCACCCAAAGCGATTTTAAGCTGTTAGATTAGGAGAAGAGATGTGGCGAAGATCTATGAACTCTGGGTAAAGAACCATAGTAATTCTAGGTCGTTCGATCTAAGAGTACACGTGGCAGGATTCCGCGTCTTTGAAGATGAGAAAAAGGATTTGAGATTTAAGATCTCAGAAGTGGGTAGTAGTGAAGAGATCACAGTCATTGATATAGGAGGAGAAGATTTGGTCCATAGATGGAAAGGGCGTATATCTGAAGCATCGATTCAGATGTTATCATCAAGATTGTGAGATTGATGATCGGGAAGGATTGTGGGGCCAGGACAAGCTCAGACGATAATTTCCCCTGAGAGGGCCACAATTTCAACCACAGTTTTGACAAGGAGATACGTGGTAGCATGAGGAGGATTGTGGGGCGAAAAGCGGGTTGGTCTAAAACCAATCTTTCCTATACCAACAATCATATAGTTATGTAAGGTCACAAAACAGGGACATATGAAGGAAGGCGCTAGTCCAAAGGAGCTATCGCCCATGAACTAAAGAGACTTAGAATGTGTAGACAAAAGGTGCGAGTGTCACAGGACCTATGCCAAAGGAAATAAAGGGGGCATGTGTAAGATAAATTTGGGTTTGATCAGGAGCCCGAAGAATTGATTTGACTCAAGATTGGAACAATCCAGAGAACGGGAGGTCACAGAACCCTAGAAGTGGAAGGGGATTGCATCAGGTGGTATCAAAGATTATATTTTTTTTGCAGACAACAAAAAAGGAGAGATGATGAAAGGAGATGATCTGATAACATCAAGTGGTATCATAAAAAATAATTTTCTTGTAGACAATAAGTGAAGGAAGCAAGGTACTCATGCTCTCTGAGGAATTTGTTGCACGAGTGCAACAACAAAAATTTAAAACAGTTGGGTGAGCTATGAAAGAGGATGTAGATGCTCACAGATATAGAGTAATCCATAGGCTTTCCAGGAGGGTAGTAGAAGGTGGAAATGGCTACTGAAGGACATTTGTGTGGTCAAAGACGAGGTTGCAAGTAGAAAAAGAGAAATCTAGATATGGATCTAGAGCTCAATGAGGTAAGAGAAAGAATGGAAAATATTGCATTTAAAATGCATTAGGATGAAAAAGTTCATTGGGTGTATGAATGGCCCATGAAGAAGAAGGTGAAGTGGTAAGTTAAGGAATTGGTGGCAAGGGAACAACGAAGGTTGATGAGAAGGTGGTTGAGGCATGTTGAACACCTTAGTGACACAGAGGATGAACTGATTCACATTTGTGAACTAGATACTAGGAGAAATCTCAGCGACGAGGAGGAGAGGAGATCATATGAATATTTCATAAACTAACAGGTGGGAAAAAATGGACTTTTGAGTTTCCAAATGGGAAATGGAAAGAGACTAGGTGGAGGTCTCAAATACTGCCAGAAGAGCAGTTCCAAAATTTTAATTTTCCAAGTGGGAAATAAGATGAGATCAGTTGATCTCATAGACTACCACGAGGACAGGAGAGAAGTCCCAAATTTCCAGGTGGGTAGGGGGAAAGAAATGAGACTGTCTGAAAGTCTCAGGAGCTTAGAAGTGAGTTCAAGTCAGCAAGGAGTGTTGATAGATTCATGTGGATTTGCAGACCATTTGAATGAAGACGATGAGAAATTAAATAACTCTATCATAGAAGAGGAGGATGAGAGGATCATTCTGATTATTGGGGGAATTCAGATATTCCTACCAGATATCCCAGTTCAGGCCAGATCATGTGGTTCATATTCAACAACAAAAGAAGGAAAGCCAATGGATAGTATCACGATGAAGGAGAAGATATCAGAAGTTTCCCAAGGAAAAGAGAAAGAAATGGAGAAGACATTGATGTCTACCCCAGTAGAAGGAGAGGAGAATTCATAAGAATGGCTCAAATTTTTCACCCAGGAAGATGGAATAGAGATGACTACAACACTGGAGCCTGCAACAGAGGAGGAAGTAGACAACATGGATTTTGTTGATCAGTATGAAGAATTGGAAACCCTAGAAGAAGAGTAATGGTCCATATCTTGCATATCCAACAAGCTAAGTTGGAGACAGATGGAGGAGCATACTAGCCTGTGGAGAAGTTGGAAGAAGTTGGGGTTGAACCAACACAAGGGGAGATGACATAAGCCAATTTTTCAAAGGAAGAAGCTAATCAATAACTCAGTGATGAGACTACAAAACTTAAGTTTGCAGTAGAGTGGAAAGCTAATGCCAGAGGGGAAGAAAATGAAATGGGGGATCATGATGATCTACTCACTGAGAAGGAAGATTTGCAGCCGAGAAGATTGCATAAGGAGAAACAGCCATTGGAGTAGCTAGACAGAGTGATAGAGGAGATCAGGAAGTTGATGTTGAGGTCAGTAGAAGTAGTCAACCAAGGGGAGATGAACAGAAGAGAGCCTTCCATAGCAGTAGAGAAGAAGAAGAAGAAGAAGAAGAAGAAGCAACAACAACATAGTTGGAGAGGAGAAAGAGGACAACTCCATATGAGAATTTGGGATCCAAAAGGATTTCAACACTAGATAAGGGGATCTCATGAGCGGGAAATCATTCTTTTCCTAGTAGGGGAGTATGATGCAGGATCATCGCTCCACCTCAGCAAACATGCTAGCATGCAAACATGCAATGGAGAAAGGGAGAAGCATTAAAACTCCCATTTTTTAAATTTGAAACACTCCTGTACATATTTTTGTGTTGTAAGATTGTAAATGCCAAGACATGCCTTTGTACAGGTAGTGGTTGGATTTCCTTAAATGGTTGCCTGTAGTAGGCCCATATCCTAGTCAGGTCTGGGTAAAATTTTATGAAACTTCAATGTAATAGATGAGGTTAGGTGAGAGAGGACGAGCTTGCAGAGCCCCTCTTTTGTAAGGATATCTTGTATCAGATTTCAGAGAGAGAACGATAGAGGCAGAATGGTAGAGAGTCTTAGGACAGTCAAGAGGTAGAATAGTTATGGGAGAGAGATTGAGAGAACTGGGACTCTGTTGCAATCCAGTTTTGTAATCATTTGTATAGACACATAGAGATAATAGAAAATAACTTTTACCTGCATATCGTGTGTTCATGTGTTTATATGTTTTTAAGCATTTTCATGCTTGAATGTGTAACTGGTGAAGTATTGCATGAGTTTCAATTATTTCTTGTCTTTTAGTTTCCAAGTGCAAGGAGTGCACAAAGTTTGCGAAGAGTGTGTTGACAAAGGTTTAACCTCAAGGGAAATCTCAGGAGGGATATCGTTGAACCTTCATCAACAGAAGTGCAAGGCCTCCATGGGAATAACTCTTTATTGAGTTCAGAGAGAACCAAAGTTACTGAGGACTCTATAGAGCTCTCGTAGGTGGGAATTGAGATGGTGCAAGTGTTCACAGGAGGAATCTATATAGAGTTTGGGAAAAATAGAGTTGTTGAATACTCTGTGAGGAAATATTTGAAAGGAGTAGGTCGAGCAAGGAGAACGCCATGAGGGAGAGAAGAATTTGTTTTAAATAAATCCTTCAGATCTAAGTTTTGGCGAAATCCCAGAAACGTAAGGCATGCGTGGGAGTTAGAAACCTTTGAGGAGGTCTATCTCATAAGGTATAATGCGGATAGTGCGTAGGAGTCAGACATATTCAAATTCCAAAAGATCACAGGAGAGATAATGCTCTAAAGTGAAGCAGAACTAAGAGTCAAGTTTGTAGAACGAAGTTCAAAGGCCGAGACCTTTCAAACATTTAGAAAATATTCTAAGTCGAAGAAAGTATAAATCTTAGGAGGAAGAACGACGAAAACCATATGATCAGTTGTCGAGAAGAACCTGGACCATTATATTTACGTCCAGACAGAGGAGGAACGAGTGCAGGAGAATCCAATCTTAGCTGTCAGATCTGAGAGCATGACCAATAGCCATTGGATCCAGAGGAATGTGCATGAGTGTTAACCCTTTAGAGTTTCACAGGAGAGAGGGCTTTGCAAAGTTGTTAAATCCAAAAATCATTGGAACCATCCATCGGTAGGGACGCGTGATGAGCAATCAACATTTCGCTGACTCGTACATGAGAGAAGTCAAAGGGAAGAGTCACAAGAACTTGTGAAACCTGAAATTGTGACTGGATCTGAGCCGTTAGATCCAGTGGAGCATGAGCCCTCAGATTTGGGTGCTTTGAAACATCAGTATTTGGGAAGTCAAGAATGTGAAGGAAGTTGTGACTTGAAGATCACAAGTCACAAAATCTTGATTTGCAAAAGGAGAATCTAGACCGTTGGATCGAGAGGGGATATGTGTCAATGGGTCGGGAGATCTAGAAAGAGGCATAGTTTGAATTATTTAAAATAGCCAAAGATAAAGAGCTAAAGAGCCGAGAGTCATCGATCTGTGAGGAGACACTTGCCACTAGATCGCGAGCTTCGAAGAAAGTTACATTGGAGTTCTAGTTTGAGAACTAAAATAAGCGAAACACGAAGCACCTAAGAGTCGAAGGGATGAGAAGCCAAAGACCCGAAGCACCAACAACCTGAAGAGATTCTGGACTGTCAGATCCATAAGGGGAGTGTGGAAAAAGATCATGGACTACAAAAGAAAGCACTCTGGGAGAACGCGAAGGAGAAGTTTGAGATTCAGGATCACCAAAACCCAAACAACCAAAGTGAATGATAGCCCTTGATCTAGTTTGGACAGGTGTCACCATATCGTGAACTCCAGACGGATTCATTACAAAGATTTGTGGTTGTTGAGACTTGAAATATTTGAAGGCCGAAAAGTTGAAACGACGAGAGTCGTCGATGCAAAGGAGGATACTCGACGCCGTATCCAAAACTCTCAAAGAAAAGCGAAGGAGGAAAATTCTGAAGACGCGGAGAAGATCTTGATCATTGATCGAGAAGGGAGTTCTAGGCCATTGATATAGTCAAGGAGGTCAACAACCCGAAGCAAGAGCATAGTCGTTGATCTAGGAGGATATGCGTCAGTAGATCTTCCACTCTAGGAGATACCCAGTCAATAGAGGTGAGAGTTTGAGATTTTAAATCTTGAAAGTTTAAATAGTCGGAGAAGATCAGAGCCGTCAGATCACCCGAAGTAATTTGCAGCCATTAGATTGGGAGAAGAGACGTGGTGAAGATCTGTGAACTATGGGTAAAGACCTGAAGTAATCCTAGGACATCTGATCTAAGAGGACATGTGGTAGGATTCCGCGTATTTGAAGAGGAGAAAAATGATTTGAGATTTGAGATCTTAGAAGTTCAGAGCTGCGAAGGGATCACATCCATTGATCTAGGAGGAGTAGATCTAGTCCATAGATGGAAATGACACAGATATGAAGCGTCGATCTAGATGTTATCGTCAATATCATGAGATTGATGATTGGGAAGGATTGTAGGGCTAGGACAAGCTCAGACATTAATTTCCCCTGAGCAGGCCGCAATTTCAACCATGGTTTTGACAAGGAGATACATGGTAGCACAAGGAGTATTGTGGGGCGAAAAGAGGTTTGGTCTAAAACCACTCTTGCCCACAACAACAATCGTATAGTTCCGCAAGGTCACAACCTAGGGATATATGAAGGAAGGAGCTACTGAAAAGGAGCTAGTGCCCATGAAATGAAGAGCATTAGAACACGCAGACAAAGGGTGCGATTGTCATAGGACCTGTGCCAAAGGAAACAAAGGGGGCACGTGTAAGATAAATCTATGTTCAATCAAGATCCCAAAGAGTCGATTTGACTCAACATTGGAATGATCCAGAGACTAGAAGGTCGTAGAACCCCGGAAGGGGAGGGGGAATGCATCAATAGACAATGAAATATTCCAATCAGATGGAATAACGCAATGAACATAATTACAATAGGGCCATATATGACAAAGGACATGGAACAAAAAGTAGTTCAGTTAGAAAAAAGTCTTAAAATAGTTCAGGATAGAGAGAAAAACTATGCAGACAGAAAAAGGACTCCTTGAGAGGTTAAAGTTGGGGATCTTGTGTATCTCTGAGTTAGGCCCATAAACATTTCATTGAGAAAGGCAGCTTGTGCCAAGATGGAACCTTGGTATAGTGGACTCTTTGAAATTTTGGATAGAGTCTCACTTCCTCCCACAGTGAAGGCACATAACGTTTTCCATGTTTCGTTACTAAAGAAATATGTACATGATTCAAATCATATACTTGATTGGCCTATGATTTGGGTGGAACCAAAGGGAGAATTATTTCTAGATCCACAATGCATAATAAACAAGAAGGAAATCCAAATCAGGAAGAGAACCATTGCATAGGTCAAGGTGCAGTGGACACACTTTGGTCCATACGAAGCTACATGGGAAATGGAGCATTCCATGAAACATGCATTACCCATTTTTATTTACTTCTCTATATACGTAGCACATCGACAGGTAGAACATCGAGAATGATGTTCCTTTAAGGGGGAGTGGATTGTAATACCCCTATTTCCCTCAGATTGTAAATATAACTATAACCCGCCAAAATACTATGGGTAAACTAAATATGTGTGGACGTTGGAATTGATGAACCTTTTTGTTATAAAAGGTGACATATGTATTTATGTTACTAAAAAAAATGGATAGTGTTGCACAAATGTTGAGGGGGATTTCCAAGGTAGATCATGATGCAAGAGAGAGATGGTGAGGGGAACCAACAATGGTTGATATGACCCCCATCAGACCTGTACCTTACTCGATTTTAATTATTCATACCCAAAACAGTCCCCTGACCAAGAAGTAAATTACGAGTCACACTGGTAGTTGATAATTCCTCCTCAAGAGTCAATGAGGAGATGGGCAGAGTACCCATCTGAAAAAATTCTTGACCTGACCATGAAATGGGGATTCAGACCCATGCAATCTCACTGAGGAAAGAAATAAAAGAACTGAATTCATGGGAAGAGAAGAGGATACGAGGAAATGATTCTAGAGACCATTCTCTGAGGACGGAGAGCATGTGCATCTCTCTGATTCAGAAGAGAACTGAAAAAACGAGTTTGTTATGGGTACAAGAATTTGTTGGGCAGCGTCTTCAGTCGAAGATGATAAATGGCATTGCAAGAAGATAGGTGACTCAAGAAGCACTCATTGCAGATCCATTGCTTCGTAGAGGGAGAAATGATCTTCTAAATTCCTGTGTGAAGAGGAGAATGATTTATGTCCCTGGTTGTTACTGAACAAGAAGGAAGAGTCTCTCTCAGAGAGCATCATGATCTAGCTAGGGGGTGGAAAACGATGAATCCGTCTAGGAGTGGTTGTGCCTACAGTTGGGTGGAAACGGGCACCCCTCTCAGTAGTTGCTTCACTATCTAGTTTCTTGATAAGTATTCTTATACCCTGTGTACTAGGATTGAAATGATGGTTGAATGTATATGTAAATGACTAAAATTTTCATTGTTTGATTAATATTAGAAATGCTTATTGTTCTTTTCTAAACCCTTGCATTTGAATGGTTTTCTATTTTCCTCTACTTAGCAGCAGGAGAACTATTATACATCTGTCTTCAAATGAAATTAAAAATAAGTTTACGAGTTATGTACTGGTTGGAAAATCCTTAAGGGATATATTCCGAAGGATTCATTTTGTAATGTTAGAGTCGAGGTATATTTTGCTGAAACACCTTAGTCATGTCGACCCCTCGAATTTACCTTCGTAACTTACTAAATTTGAGCTTTGTGGAGGGAAGGCACCTCCTTCAAACCATGTGTTTATGTGATTGAGGGATCATGTCCACTGTACTGACCAAATCATGTCTAAGAGTTGAGTGTGCATCCCTGAGACTTGTCATGGAATCGAGATGATGAGGAGAATGGAACCCTTCATTAGGTCCAAAAGGAGCTAAGGTATTTTGGATTCAAAAATATGGGAGTCTAAAGCTCCCAAACGTTATGACATTACAACCTTTGAAATCAACTGAAGGCAAACTGTTGGTATGGTTACCTGCGAGGTTGACCGACATCTGGAAATTTACTTAAACCTGACCATGGGATCTCTTCCACCATTAATCCCTCACCCACTTACCCATCACGAAGTAACGCAGGAAGTAGATCTCAGAATACTCGAGATTTTCCCTAGCCATTATATCTACATCGTGGTTAGTCTGACATTGACCACTTTGGAAGATAGGGAGTGTTAAACGGGTGGAACCACCAAACATCGAACTCGTGAAGTGACGAGAACCATAGATCCAAGGACGCTTCAGGATCTCCCCTAACAATCAGATCTACGTCGTGGTCAGTCCAGCGTTGACCACTCTCGGAGAAAGGGAGTGTAAAAAGGTAGAGCCCCCTAATGCTGAAGTCATGAAGTGATGAGGACCATTGATCTGAGGATGCTTTGGGACCCCTCCCGATCGTTGGATCTAGACCTTGGTTAGCCCAACGCTGACCACTCTAGAAATAAAAAGGAAACTAGATGGCCAAACCCTCGAATGTCGAAGTCATGAAGCAACAGGGGTCGTAGATCTATGGATCTAAGTGGACCTATCTCGATTGTGGGATAAAAGGGATATTGGGAGGTTCCTCAGGAGAGGATGGACACTCCCGAAGGATGTGAGTCTAGAGTGACATGGTACACTAATGTGAACCAGGGTGACATGGACCCATGTTTAGCATGCCACCTGTTGCCTTGATTCATGTTTTTTAGAGGCCTTATATGCCCATTAGAATGTGATGTTGGCATGTTTTGTAGGAAAGAGTGTTCTTGTCATTGATGGAAAGAACAGAGGGTGGAGCAGTGCAGCAGAAGGAATAAGAATCTTAGGAGGAGGAGAGAACATCAAGCAAATATCACAGCTCTGAAAGAAAAGTGCAGTACAAAAGGGACTGGAGATTTAAGCTCAAAAGAGATGGTGCGATAAAACTCAGATCAAATCAAGACCGTCGGATCTACAAGCCAGATCAGTGACAGGGATGAATTGTGGGGAGAGAAATATGAATTAAAATGCTCCCCAGTTACAATCCTGCAATATGTCTAGATCATCAGATCTCATATCTTCAAAGATCTATGACTTCGGTTGATCCAACAAACAATAAGTTTAAGTCAAATTAAATCATTTTCGTCAGATGCACAATCACCAAATCTATGGCAAGGATGAATTGTGGAGATTGAAAGGATAATTAAACATCATGCTTGTTCCCATCCCACAATTAGTTAGGACCATCTGATCTTATATCTTCGAAGATCA
>ML831042.1:15643-26490 GCA_009831015.1 Picea engelmannii | reverse complement strand
AGTTGTATTTAATTTAGTTTCTTTTAGTTTGTTTCAGATAGTTTGATTTGTTTATTAGTTTAGTTAGATTACTTAGCTCAGATCAGCTTTTCTCTTTGGTTTTCTTAGGAGACCTTAGAGCGGCCAACGGAGCCGTTAAACTCATCAGGGTGGTCCATTCCAAACGGCTTGGGTTATTTAGACAACCCCGGACCAGTTCCACTCTCCCAGTTGATGGACGGTCAATTTCGCCCGTCAACAAATGGCTCTAGAAGGAGGGCCAAACTAAATTGATGGCACGAGGTGGTCGCAAGACTCCTCCACCCCCTAATTGCTCCCCTATAGTGACTAGAAGTCGTTCATTCTATAGTATCCCCCCTCAAACAGCAACTACTTCAACCGAAGATCCACAGATCACAGTTGAGCCAGCAACCCCTAATCCTACAGGTGGTGATATACAAGAAATTTTTAGACAATCTCTTATTAAATCACATAAAGCCTTTGCTAGTCTTAGGCAACCAAATCGCCCGTGGGGTCAACCTTTAGACTTCTCTRAAGTCAGAGAACAATTAGGTGATATAGACCTTACTGTGAATCCTACAGATCCAAACACAAATCCTGTTGTAGGAGGATCTGGGATACCTCCTTCACCACCTCCCTCATCTCCTTCTTCTTCTGGAGGAGATTCCTCTTCTGACGAAGGAAAACCACCTTCTCAGCCTTCCACACCTAATTCCCCAATGGAAAACCAGAACAATCCTGCTAGACCTTGGTTGGACCAGGACGTTGTAGTTGTACCTGGAGCCCAGCACCCTTTACCCAAGCACCCGGAGAAATGGCTTCCCAAGTTTGATCCCGATTCAAAACAGATAGTTGAAGATCATATCAAAAAATTTATGTTAGCCATCAGACTCCATAACATTGAACATGAAGATGTTGTCTGTAGGTTGTTCCCATACACCTTTGAGGGTAATGCATCCACTTGGTACTTTTCCCAGCAGCCTCACACTATAGTGTCTTGGGAAAAGTTTGAGTCATGCTTTTTGGAAAAATTCGGAGATGGAAAACCTCCGGAAGTCTTAGTCATGGATATTTCAAACTTAAAAATGAATGCAAAAGAAAAAGTTAAAGATTTTAATCAAAGATTTTTAACACTTAAAAATCGAATCCCTGCAGACTCTATGCCTGCTGAGAGTCTTGTAATAGCTTATTACACTAAAGCTCTACACCAAAGTATAGCTATTTGGGTGAAAAGATCCAAAAATGCCACATTGTTAGAAGCCTTCGAAGAGGCTACGCAAATTGAAAAGGACATTCTTAGTCTTAAGGATTCTTCTAGCAACGAAACTGAGACTATTTCTTCTTCCAAGAAGAAGATTGAAATTCTTCCCAGACCTACACAAAACAAAACACAATCCGAAAACTTTGATTTGGAAAATTTAACCAAAGTTGTACAAAAGTTATCTAATCAAGTTATAGACTTAAAAAGGTCGACCGAGGAAGCCTCTTCGAGCAAAGGACCCTACAAACCTCCTTTCCGAAAGCCTTTCCCAACAAATCGGCCTAATCCAAACCCTGAAGGCTTGAACCTAGAAAGTTTGCAATGTGCTCTACAGACAATTCTAGGAGCCCAAGATGACTTAATCCCTCCTGAAATTCCTCAAGAGGAAGTCGAGCAGGAAACAACTCAAGAAGAAGAGTCTTCTCCAAATATCTTTGGACATTTCTCGGATAGTATATTTCAAGCCAACTTCGAGATTGTTCACCCTTACAATACTAGGAGCAAGACCGCGAACAAACCTCCTTCCGAGAACACTACAACTTCACCTACAAAGCCATCTAAATCAGTAGAAACCAAACAAAGTTATGCTAGTCCTAAATTAGATTATGATGTTGTTGAAGATCTTAAAAAATTACGGGCTAACATTTCTATTTTTGAGTTGTTGAAATTTCCATTTTTGTTACAGAAGATGTTGCAGAATATTTTAGACAATGGAAAGAATGGTAATTCAAACGATAATAAGGTTGTGCAAAGCAAAGTTCCGTAGAAGACTTCCACGAAAAACAATTCTGATCCTCAAGATAAAGGAAGCCTTCCTGTACCAAATGTAAATAATGTAAATAATGTAAATAACACAAGCAATGTAGATAAAGTAGCATTAGAAACTACGAGTAAGAAATCCCAAGCTACATCTCTAAATACTCGCAAGAATGTACCTCCTTTTCTTTTAACTTTCGAAATCTTCAACAGAAATGTTCATAATTGTATGGTTGACTCAAGAGCATAGTCAAACGTGATGCCTTGGTCAGTTTGCCAAAAGATTAATACCGAAGTAGAACCATCTTCTTTGAAAATTATACAACTTGATAGAACGGATGTTAAAGTTATAGGTGAACTAAAAAATGTATTGATTAGATTATCGTCTAACCCAAAGGTTCATCAGGTTATTGATATAATTGTGGTGGATATTCCAGAAGTGTATGGTATGTTTTTGAGAAGGGACTGGTTGGAGCAGCTACATGGTTACTTCGCAACAGACTGGTCTCACTTATGGCTTCCAGAAAATGGTAAGCCCAACAATATCAGGGTGAATCGTGAGCGTTACCTCAAGTTCACGGTAACAGACTTAAATGACCCCAATGAACCATATACACCTCCGGCAGATTCACCTGAAGTCCAAGGGATGGATACCTTCTTTGGAAGCTTCATGGATGAAGTTTCACCTATCAACAATTCGCAACAACAGTCTGAGATCTTATCATGTACGCAACCAACAGCTTCTATCCAACAGTTCGGTGAGCCCGATGAAAATCAAATATGGTCTTTATATTTCGACGGTTCCAAGTCTAAAGAAGGAGCTGGTGCAGGTTGCATCATCATTGATCTAGCAGGTAATAAAACATTATTGGCTTGTAGGCTAGAATTTGAATGTACTAACAACATTGCAGAATATGAGGCTTTATTGCAAGGTCTTAGAAAAGCCTTGGACATGCACATTCAAAATCTAACTGTATTTGGTGACTCTGAGATAGTGGTCAGGCAGGTGAGAAATTCTATCCATTGTCTTTCCCCGCATCTCAAATGTTACCAGTCTGAGGTATGGAGTTTAATAAACAATTTTTCTGCTTTTAATATAAATTCCATTCCTAGATTAAATAATGCCGAAGTAGATCTACTTGCTAATGTTGCCTCTAAACTTCTTCCTGCAGAAGGCTTATCTCCAAATGCATTCGTCGTGGAGCTATTGTTTCGACCATCTGTTCCTGACAATATCACGAACTGGAGAGTATTTGATGATGATCAGCAGATCATTAACTTTATGCACATGGAAGAAACCTTTCAAGGCGTCGTGATAGATGAACAAACGCACGATGACAATTTGCATGACTTTACGGTAATACCTAATCCAAAAACTCCTGAAGCTCTATCGGACATGGTAAATTCCATACCCAAATCTGTTGCCATACTAGAAAAGTTTTATGATTTTGAAGATAAATTTAAAAAAACGGTCAATTGTAAAACCAACAGTTCCTCATTATCTTATGAAAAAGTCAATTTAGGAACTAGTGAAAACCCTCAGTGTATCAACTTAGTCTTGGGATGTTCTAGGCAAGAAAAAGTTGCTTTTGTTAAATTATTTAAAGAATTTAAGGATGTCTTTGCTTGGACTTACGAAGATCTTAAAACGTTTGATCCTAATATTATACAGCATGTCATCCCGATGAAGCCCCAAACCTTGCCCTTCCAACAAAAACTGAGAAAAATGCATCCTAAACTAGAACCGACCGTACAAAAAGAATTGAATAAACTCCTAGGTGCTAAAATAATTTTTCCTGTTAGACACACCCAATGGGTATCCAACCTCGTCCCAGTGCGGAAGAAAAACGGGGAAATTCGACTTTGTGTCGATTTCCGGAACCTCAACAAAGCATCTGATAAAGATAATTATCCTATCCCTCCCATGGAACGGATACTTCAACAAGTATCTGGTTCCAAGAGGCTATCCTTATTGGATGGTTTCTCTGGATATAACCAAGTCTTGATGTCTCCATCAGACCAATTAAAAACTACCTTCTGTACTCCGTGGGGCACTTATGCTTATCACAAAATGCCCTTTGGATTGATTAATACTGGTGCTACCTTTCAGAGAGCGATGGATATTGCTTTCCGAGGCTTGATCAATCACTCCGTAGTAGTATACCTAGATGATGTGACCGTTTACTCTAAAAACAAAAACGATCATCTAGCTCACATGCGAGCCGTTCTGCTACGATGTCGTAAATATGGCATCTCCTTGAACCCTAAGAAGTCCATATTTGCAGTAGAACAGGGTAAATTACTAGGATTTATTGTGTCTAGTGATGGAATGATTATTGACCCCGAGAGGACCCAAGTTATCGCTAAACTTCCCCCACCTACCTCCAATAAATCTATGCAATCTTTCCTAGTTCAGATTAATTTCGTGAGGAGATTTGTCCCCAGTTTCTCCGAAATGGTTAGGCCTCTCCAGAACTTGATTAAGAAAGACACCCAATATCATTGGGGACCCACAGAAAACCAAGCTTTCAATGCTATAAAGAAGGCCATAATAGAAGCTCTGTCTCTCATGAGCCCCAATTTCTCTAAAGACTTTACACTCTATACTTTTGCCTCTGATCGTTCCTATGCCGCAGTCCTAACTCAGAAGAATTCCGAGAGCAATGAAGTGCCCATCGCCTTTATGAGATCTACTTTCAAAGGCGTTGAACTTAATTACCCAGCAGTCGATCGGCAAGCCTACGCTGTCTTCAAGGCAGTTAAGCATTTCCAGACTTATCTTTTGAAGTCAAGGACGAAGGTCATTGTCCCTTACCCTGTCGTTAGGAACTTGTTAGTGCAAAAAGAGTTAGGAGAGAAAAGAGCCAACTGGGTCACCTCCTTGCAGGAGTATGACTTAGAAATCACTCCAGCTCAGATCGTGAGAGGCCAAGGGTTGTGTAAGTTGGTAGTTGATTCGGAAACTGAACAACAAGAAGATAGTAATACGTCAATCCTAGAACAACATGATCACAGTTTGATTTGTTGCACACAAAACCTAGTGAGTCCTTGGTACGATGATATTAGACACTGTCTTCAGCATGGATCAGCACCCCGTCACCTTGACCCTGCCAAGAGAAGATCTTTGAGACTAAATTCTGCCTCCTTTCATCTAGTTAACGGTATATTGTTTCGTCAGAATTTTGATGGTGTACTGATGCGTTGTCTTGAAAATGACGAAGCAGAGAAAGTCTTACTTGAGTTGCATGCAGGAGAAGCTGGTGGTCACTTCGGTGGCGATACCACTGCTCATAAAGTCTTAAGAGCTGGCTATTACTGGCCAACACTTTTTAGAGACGCCCACGCCTTGTGCCAAAAATGTATCATTTGCCAGAAAGTGTCAGGGCGGTTGCAAAAACCAGCTTTCCCCTTGCAACCCGTTACAGTCGATTCTCCTTTCTAGCAATGGGGCCTTGATGTCATTGGTCCTATTAACCCTCCATCCTCACAACAGCACAAGTATATTGTGACAGCCACTGATTACTTCACTCGATGGTCTAAAGTCGTCACGCTAAGAACTGTTAACACAAGTCAGGTGATCGCTTTTCTTAACTCGAATATCATCACCCGTTTTGGTATCCCTAATTGTCTAGTCTTTGATAACGCTTCGTACTTTTCCTCCCTTGAGATGAGTGAGTTCGCCTTAGAAAAAGGAATAAAGCTGAAGTACTCCGCTAGTTATTACCCTCAGGGTAACAGCTTAGTAGAGTCAACAAACAAGAACTTGATCAAAATTATCAAGAGAACCGTGGCTGAAAATCATAAGAACTGGCACAATGCGCTGCTTAATGCACTGTGGGATGATAGGGTAACACCCAAAGCCGCTATAGGTAATTCCCCCTTTTTTCTTGTCTATGGCAGAGAAGCCATTTTCCCTCCTCATGTTCTTCTTCCTTCGCTCCAATTGTCACAAAAATTTCAAGAAGAAGAATGTCCCCCTTTAGAAAGTCGTATTAACGCTTTGATGAAGTTAGAAGAAGTAAGAACCCAAGTCAAGCGTAAATTAGATCAACATCAACAAATGATTAAAAGTTGGTTCGATTCTAATTTTGCTTCTGATAGAAATTTTGAAGTAGGCGATCTCGTTTTGAAGTGGGACAAACCACAGGAAGGGAAGGGTGAACACACCAAGTTTCAAAATTTGTGGCTTGGGCCATTTTTTATTGCTGAAAAGTTGGGTCCTAGTTCTTTTCATTTGCAGAATCTTAAAGGGAATCTTGACACCTATCCGGTGAATGGCCAAGCCCTGAAAAGATACTTTGCTTGATTTTTATCCTTGTATATTATGTAAATATTTCCTTTTGTTTTTCATTTTTTACCTATTTTTCCGTTTTTGATTTTGATTTGATTGATCAGTTTGGTGTGTTTTTGAAACACATGCATGCCTGTGTACTGAACTATTCAGACAAAGACCATGGGAAAATCTCTTCGCTGAAATAACTTTTGAAAAGTTGTACGAACATCAGTGATATATTTCTAAAAATTGAAAATGATGTTGGAAAAATTTTGTTTGAAAGAAGTTTACTATTTCAATCTCTAAGTGAAGTCTGTCATGATTATCTTTATCTTTTTACGTTGTCCCTTTTCCGTAAAGGAATGACTCAAAAAAGGGTGTCTCCCTGTCAAAGTAAGTTGTTTTAGAAATAAAACATTTCTAGAGCTGAATAAATGACAGTATTAAAAAAAAAAAAAGTTCTGATGAGGTCTAAAAAATATGATAAAGTACTAAGATTTTTCCAGCGTCACCCTGCTCAGCTATCTATAAAAGAAAAACAAAATAAAAATATTGATATGAGCTGTGGGAAGTGTTTGTAAACCCACCGGGATACTGAACAGGTCCGCTGGCAGCAGGTAAATGCAAGCATGGTGCCAAGACAACTTCGATGGGGTACTGAACAGTCCTGCTGGCAGTGAAGCAATGTCGGGTAAATGAAAATCTGTAAAATTATAAGAAACCTCTTTGAAAAGTCCTTTATGCTGAACTAGAACTTCTTGACAGGATACAGACGTCTGAGTGGGTTAAATGGAAACCCTATTGAGGCTATGGACGCCTGCTGGCAGCAGTGGCCATGCCAACAGTATTGAAGATTTTATCATAAAAATCATGACTTGCTGATCTTGAGACTGTTATTGGTTTGCATCTTTTGAAACATTGTTGAAAAAGATTGTAGATGATGATGTTAGTACGATTTTTTGATTGTTGTTTTAAGTCGAATTTTTCTTTGTTGTCCTGATCTGAATTCATTTCTTTTGATAGAGATAACTGCTTCTCCCAGCGTGTCGCCATTGTTGGTAGCCAATTCAATTTTTTTTAATTGCCCTAAAAAGCTGCCTACACCTAATTGTCTTCTAAACGACAAGTCATCGTCGCATTTTGCAACTAGACATTTGTTTTATTTTTTGCGACAATTGCAATTTGTTTCGATTCAGTTTTCACAACTGAAAGTGTGAAAACCCCTCCATCGTTGTTTGGACTGTCGTTGTCTTTTATTAATTTTTGAAGGACACTTTACCATTAGTTTATCGTATGACCGTGAAGGTTCTTTCAAACTATGTCCATTTCACTTTGATTGCGCAATTCGATTAATAAGCCATTAAGCATGAAAATTTATTGGTTGCATTTGATCCTTATTGCTATGAGCTCTTGACTTATCAATTTTATGAGATCTTTTGTTGCAATGTTCTAAAAACTTTGAAATCTAAACATTTGACTATGCAACAATGTTATGAGTTTGATTTGATATGGAATGGAAATGGTTTGAGGTTTTACAAAGGCGCATTGATTAAACTTTTGGATTTCGATTTTATAGTTTGAATCGTTGCTTGGCGCATTGTTTTGTGGGTTTGATTTTACATTGAACGATCATAGTTTCAAACTATACATTGGCACATTGATATGATTCTCCACCGCTTAAACCTTGGGTTGGCCGAATAATGTTAATATTGGTTATAATTGATTGAATAGGGTTGGTACTATGCCATTAATGTTTTGCATGGCGGTGGTAATCCCGCCACCTTCGCACGCATACAATTAAATCTTTCCCCTTTGAGTTGTGCAGCTGTTACCCGTAACCATTCTCTACCCTGTGTATCGTTTTGTTCGATTCAAACCCTACTATGCACGGAAGCCATGGCTCCAGTCGTAAGGGCCGAGCCCAACGGATGCCAAGCATTGCTAATGTATGATGGTGCTTATAGCGACCTGGAAAAATTCGGGTGGCTCTCGTTCATAAGGAAATTCGATGGTTATAACCCTAGCGTGGCTCGGCAATTTGCGTTATCATTCGATGGTTGCCGAGCCAAAGTTGGAGATGTGCAACTTGAGATTAATGAAAAGTTTCTTGGCTCGGCAACCAATCTGCCTGTTACTGGACAGAAGTGGTCGAAGAGTTGCAAGGTGGATGATGTCCCGTGGACATTGTTGTTCCAATCTCGAACGGTGAACTCCTATGACAAAGGTTTGCCTGCAAAAATGTTAAAACTGCGTTGGCATGACCTCCTAATGATAATCAAGCAATTCACTACTTGCGAGGGCAGGTACGGGTTCATTTTCATGTTTCACCTTCGTCTATTGATGGTTTTTATGGGTTTCGAACTTAATATGCCCCACTACCTGCATAGAAGTTTGTTCAAGAAGGCCAAAAGGTACAAACGTAGCCAGGCCAATACCAGCCTCTTCCATTTGGGGTTGGTTAAAATGATTATGGTTTATGAGTTGGGGTTACGTCGTGACTGTTGGGGTGATTTTCTCAGTCATAATGGATTTGAAGAATCAAACCCTCCACAGGTTGATAAACCTATGGTGACCGAAACCTAGCCTATTCCCCCTGTGCCTTACAGCGTTTTGCTACCCAAACCTCTACCAGACCCACCTACGAACTTGCCTATGGTTGTGACCAAACAGGTCGAAATTGCTAAACCCGCGACCAAAAAGCCTAAAGCTAAAACTGGTGCTAATTATAAGGGTAAGAAAAACGCCATGTTGATCTCACGCATGGCGAGGAATAAACCTAAAAACCTGCCAAACCTTAACCTATCGTGGTCAGTGAAGATTCGGATTCAGAGATTGAACGTTTTCTCGCAAACGAGTATCCTTACTCAGAGGGTCTGTGCGACAAACCTGCATATGACTTTGTCAAGAATTTACCACCTTGTTTGCGAGATGATCCTAACTTTCCTGGCATTGAACTACCTCATGGAACCCTCGGTGACCCATCAAAACCCCCATCTTCTCAACCAATTGTTCCCCCATGCGATAAGTGTGGGTTATGGTTGGAGAGATACTACTTAGATGTGTCGATTTTGCAATCCAGAATCCACGCTTTGGAATATCAAGTGGCAAAGCTCACTGGTCATAATGTGAAGGTGCAACCCACTGACAAGAAGCAGCGAACAACGGGTTCAATTCTATTCAAGAATGTCGAGTCAGCCACGACAATTGTTAATTCGAAATTGGCATAGCCTCAGCAACCTCGCTGGTATAACCTTCACCCATTTATATGGCACATTCATAAACTCTGTGTACATCATCGACTTGCTCTGCTACATAAACATGCATCGTGGTATATAACTTGTTTTGGTAAATCGAATTTTGTTATTGGATTTGGTCTGGATTCTATTAATCGTAACAATGGATTTGATTGTGTTAAATTAGTTGCGATTGAATGTTCTGTTGTATTTATTATAGACAAGCTGTTTTGCATTTCAAACCTTGAGACACGATTTATGATGTGATCTAAATTGGTTATGAGACACATGGTTGTCTGTTACAATTTGATTTACATATCGCTTTGACCAGCCTAGATACGGTTTGGATTTTGTTTAGAAAAAGGGTTTTGTTTTATATCGAGAATTGATACGAATCGTAACAATCATCCAACTTCCAGCCAGTCAATTCGTTGAGGCCAATCGACCTGGTTCTTTTGTGAATTGGAATGACAGTATATTTTCTATTACAAATGGATTTGTAAAACAAAATGAACATGCCCAGGATGATGAATTTGTCTATAATTGACTCAGACCTGATTTTATTTGATTTTTGTCTAGCTTATGGTTATTATTGTTGTTGTTCAATCTTGACTATGTTACATCCAGCAAATGAAATCTATGGTGATTACTGTTACGGATATTTCGTTTTGATGTATATCGTAACAACCTTCCCGTATTTGATCAAAACAGAATGAATCTTGTGCTTAATCTCTACAGCCTGTTGATTGAAACGACATGAAATCTATGTATATTGCTACAGCTGTAACGTATATTTTGTATTCAATGATATCGATTATGATTATGTTGTGGAAAATCTTATTTGATATGGTTACTATCATGTTCGATTATGATTGTGGATTACGATTACATCGTATCTCATTTGATTTGATTCACTGTCCAATTTTGTTTGATATGAAACAGGCCTGTCAAAGTTTGACCATGTTTTATGGTAACTAAAAACAGAGCATTCTTTACTCTATTTCAATTGCATTTATTTTGATATGATTTGATTTAAATGATAATTTCACTTGAATTATTAGTAATTCGTTTTGAAGATTATTAAAAGATGATTCGATTTGATTTTATTTGATTGAGATCTGGTCCTGTTGGCTATTCTTGACTAGCTACAGAATCACATGATTCTGTAGCTAAGTCTATGGAGTCAATTTTTTATTGTTTTCTTAATAAAATATCCTTCTAATTTGATCTTTGTGTTCTATTGCAGGCAAATTCGAATTGGCAATAGATATGATGAACAGTTAGGGGATGTTTTACAGATTCTACTTGCATTTTATTTCCTTAG
>ML831042.1:0-14841 GCA_009831015.1 Picea engelmannii | reverse complement strand
AGTTTAGTTAGATTACTTAGCTCAGATCAGCTTTTCTCTTTGGTTTTCTTAGGAGACCTTAGAGCGGCCAACGGAGCCGTTAAACTCGTCAGGGTGGTCCATTCCAAACGGCTTGGGTTATTTAGACAACCCCGGACCGGTTCGACTCTCCCAGTTGACGGACGGTCAATTTCGCACATCAACAGATTGCTAGGAACTGAAGAAAATAAATATTTGTGCGTAGATCTGTTGCTTTAGTGCGCAGTATTCTACTTGACTTGTGAAGATTTGTGCTAAGAAGAGAAGTCTGATCTGAAGAAAAGAGGTAAGACCTTGAATCTTTGTGCTCTGAGAAATGTAAGATAGTGAAAAATTTTGTTTCGAAATAATGGATCTAGGTATGTTTGATAAATTTTGTCCTAATCTAAAAACTAGGGCACAGTTAGAAGAAAGAAGATTTGATATGAATAGATCTAATAGAAATAATGAAAGGTATGTTATCCCTATGCATAGAAAGAATGTTTGGACTAACAAATGGATCTAGGATCCTAAAAAGAATTTTTTGCAGGTTAGTTACTTTGATCCCAATGCATAGTATAGGAAGGGTTGGGGATCATTTAAGAGAAAGATAAGATTAACCCTTTGTTACAGTTGCAGAAGACTGGGACATCTTGATAAGGAATGCCCTTGTAGAAGACCTAGTTTTCTTTGTTGTAATGCTATGGGATATGAAGTTTTGGATTGTCCTAGACTGATTTCTAAAGTTGAAAAGATGAATATGAAACAAGAAAATGATGAGACAAGCCAAGAAACTAAGGATATAATAGAACCCCAGAAAGAATCATAGATTGTATTACTACATATGAAAGAAACCTTGAATGATCACAAAGATATCAACTTATCAGAGGTCTTAAAAGAGAAAGAGTACATAGAAACAAGGATAGGAGACTTTGACATAGACTGTGTCGTGGATGAGGAAACACAGGTGAATATCATGATAGAAAGAACTTGGGAAATTTTTGGAAAGCCTGCTATGGTTCCTTCATTAGGAGGAATAGGATTATTTAGAGGAAAGATGATAAACCTATGTGGAAGACTTACCCAGACATCTATAAGTGCTCATGGCACTTCGACAGAAGAAGAATTTGAGATCGTAAAGTTTGTTGAGAACATTGCCCCATTTGCTATTTTTCTAGGAAAAAATTGGATTGAGAAAGATCAGATGCGAAGGAAACAAGAAGAGAAATCCCTAGAACAGAAAAATTAAGAATTAATAGATTTCATTACTAGGAGAATAGCACACTTGATAGCAAAACAAGAGAACAAGTTGAAGCTACTAAGGACCAGGGATCTAGATGGCGAAGCTGAAAGAACACAGACAGACTTGAAGAACCCGTCCACACAGGAAAGCAAAGCACCTACCCCAGACAGAAAAGAAGTATTACACTCGAACCCTATGTAAGACCGTCAATAGCGCGAAGTTACTATGCCAAGAGAAGATAAGAATCAAAATCGGAAGAAGAACCCAGTAACTCAGATTACAGGAAAAAAGGCTAGAAAGCTAAGTAAGAAGAGGGAAAAGTTAGAAAAATTACAAGAAGCTCTAGAAAGAACTTTGCAAAAGGAAGGTTTCCAGAACTCGAACTTCATTGGAATATTAGTATAGCACATATTGGAACTTCGCCATGACGAAGCAATATGACCTTTGGAGGCAAAATGACCATTCAATCGATGCTCCTGAATGGTTAGGAAAGCAGTTATGGCCCGAAAGTTTACCATTGGATTGTTGGGACCATGCCATAATGGATAGAATTGCATTAAATAGGGATTTGTGACACGTTGAAAGAAACTGTTACGGTGTTATCTATTTATCCCATCGAGCGTTGCACCAAGAACACTTTTTCGAATTGTGATTATCCGAGCCCGCAGAGAACTAGTTGATTTCACACAGTGATCATTGAGACCTCTCCATCCATTTTGTTACAATGAGTATTGTTCACTGACCTGAGATATCAAATCTCGAGTGTGCATGTCGGATGAAATTAGTGCGGAAAAAAAAGCTATCAAAGATATTCTAATAGACCTCATGGCCGAGAAGGTGATTTCCGCAAGCATCCAAGCCTCATCGACGCGAGGAGTGCAAGCCTCCCTGTCAACTGCTCATGGATCTAGACCATCCCGAGCTGTGACCAAGACAAGAACCAAGCATCGTGATGACTTGGTGAATGCGAAGCTAATTCCACCCATCCTACCCGACTACATCCCACCCCTAGCCGGTGTGGTGAGTCATGACAGTGTCCTGAGGGACTTCAACTACATAGTAATCACTGCGCACCTTTCGAAGGGAATACAAGCAGTCATACCATAGTTGGAGAGGATTCCAACCTTGAATATCAGTGACTATAACCTAGGAGACCGCAAGAGCTATGGCATGCTTGCACCTCACAAATATTTGACCAAGACCAAGGGAAAGGAATCGAAGATCATCCCCCAGTCATGGACTATGGACATCACGAGGTCCGTTGTCTTGAACGTAATGAAGATACCACATTTTGGAAGGCACCAGATGGTTAACACGTGTGTTAAGCTCCTGATGTCCTGCTTCCATGGAAAGTATCTGTGGTTAGACAAAAGCATCACCATTGATCCGGCGTTGATCCATAGGATCACCGGATTGAGCATGCAGGGACCAGACCCATGAGACTTTTATCCAAGGAAGGTTGCAGTCCGTGCCCTGGCACAGAAGATCAAAGACACCTACAGCGATGTAGAGAAAGGGATGCAAGGCTACAAGGTAGCCTCCATTTAGAATGGCGTAGTGCACATTGCTTTCTAGTTGATTGTTGGTAAGATAGTAAGAAAGAACAAACCCATGCAGGTCACAGGGTTTGTCGTTGACCTCGCAGGAAAATGTGTGGAAGGACTACAGATGAACTGGGCCAGTTACCTAGTCAATCAATTAGAACTGGATTGTTTCGAAGCTTGAGATCAGGGCTATGAGTTCCATTTTAGTTGGTTGTTGATCCTCATCCCATTCACTACTTGGGAGATGTCAAAAGGTGTGACGTTTCCTAACATTAAGTCGTTTGAGTTATTAGCTATGAAGTTCACAATGCTCTGGTATTCGATCGATATGGGGAAACAATGGTAGTCGAACATAGTATTCCATACCTACTTCCTGCAGTTGAAGAGGGCTATTGAGTCTTTCCCTCGTATGACGTCGAACACCCTGGATAGGTTCAGGCCCCTTATGAAGTTTCCCGCAGATAGGAATTTTATTTATATTACTGAGCACGTAGATGAAAGTAAAGAAGAGCTCCAGTCCTACTACAAGCTCAAAGAGGAGGACCTAGAAGAAATCACTAAGGAATGGCCCACATAGTTCCTTATACTAGTCGACTAGGCAGAATTGTCTGACCCCAAACTCATTGGAAGTCCGATGGTTACTCGTGAAGAATATGATGCACCCAGTAACAGCAGGAAGAAAAAGAAGGAAGATGTACAGAAAATACACAGCACATCAGAAGAGACTGCATTAGCTTCACCTAATGGAGGAGTTGATGATGAAGTGGAAAAAGAAGAGAAAGAAGGAGAAGAAGAAAAGTCGAAGAAGGGAGAAGTAACACCGCCTAGGAACCCCCTTGAAGAGGCAAAGACATCCAAGAAAAGAAAGGTTTCCCCAATGAAACCTACATCGTGGAAGACATCCAAAGCAAGTAAGTTGAAGCTACAGATTGTGCTCACAGTCGATGACTTCGACTTCACTATCGCAACTATATCAGATTCCTCGGAAGATATTTTGTAGAGAACTGAAGCCAAACAAGAAACCATGTATGGAAAGATTGAAGCAGAGCTAAGAGGTGTACAGCAAGCCCTTCACTCCAACCGCACAGTGTCCACTGTGCCCCTACCACCAGAAGAACCAGACTTGGGAGATGAGCCTGCCCAACTCCACAGAATAGTTGACGCGACCAAAGCTCACCTTCGTCGCGTGCAGGAAGAAAAAGAACATGCCATAGTGGCCCTGAAGCAAGCACAAGAGGAAATCATAGAGAAATGTCGAGTTGTGCAGCAGGAGAAGGACGAACTCCAAACCAAGTTCGAAGAAAATAAAGCACAAATCCAGCAAAAGAAAGAAGAGTTTCTCATGGAGCAGGTCGGAGTTAAAGAAGCAGTCAACAAAGCACTTCACTCTGTGATGGGCTTAGAGTAAATGGAGGAAGACTCAATGGAGATTCAAGTCATGAAGCTTATTGAAGCCATTCAGCAGCTTCAACAGAGGGTCATAGAACTAGAGCTACAAATAGTTTCAAGCACTCTACAGGAAGTGTGAGACCAGAGAGAAGCAACTGCTTGGAGCCCAGTTGAAAGGATCAAAGCATTAGTTGTGGAATGTAAATGGATAATCAGCCATAGTGCACAGACTTATGAGCGCCTTACCGAGGACCCTAAACTGAAGACATTGGAGTCGCATATCCAGGAAACAAAGCAGCAAGCATCAGCAGTACAAGCATAGTTGAAACTCATGTCAGTAGTTGAGAGGATGAAAATATCCCAAGAACAACACACAGCTTAGCAACATTTCCATGCCATACAAATCAAATTCATGGAAGTGACTCAGAAGCTCCAGCCAGTCTAGGATGCAGCATCCCTAATATTTGAGGAGATTGAAGGCCAAGGAGCAGAGCTAGAACAAGTAGTCACTTCGGTAGAATAGCGCTTAGAGGGACCTGTGAACGAGGCACTTATTCAAGAGTTGAAGCAGCTCTTGCAGGAGGCCTTGGCATAGCAACAGGTTGAAGTAGCTTGAGCCAAGCTTGAGGTTTTTGAGGCAAAATTACTGAGACCATAGTGACTCGGGACAAGTCATAGGTGAGTGTCCCCTTGACCAAGTTTTGGAGATCCTTGATCATGTTTGACCTCTTTTAGGATTTCGATAGGTTGGTCGAAGGCAGAGCACAAGTCAAAGCAGAGATCGCGGGATCTCGGACCCTTTTTAGGGCATCTTTGGGATTAGGGTTTATGTAATGGGTATGGAATGTTTGTCCCATGGGTTTACCCATGTTTAGGCCCATTTTGCAATGTATAAATAGATATCTAGGCGATGTAGGAAGAGGCAAATGTGCTAAGTGTGAATAGTTTTGGATGCTTTGTGCATACTATGTGTTAAGAACTTGTACATCTAAGTACAAGTAATTGTAAGAAAAGAGGAAGATGCTAAGTGCTAGAGTTCTATCTATGTGATTGCAAAGGCTTTGTGCATAGTGTATGTTGAGACTTGCAGAGCTAAGTGCAAGTGATTGTAAGAAGGATTTGTGCTTCAACCTAGCTCAGGGAAGGAGGATCTGGTGAGGTGCACGCAAATCTCCTGTCATATGCAGAGTGGGTTATGAGGCTTTGTGCATATAATGAGATTGACATAAGATAATAAAGAAGATGAAGAATTGGTGGATGTAGCCCCACACTGGGGTGAACCACGTATATCCTGTGTTATGGTTTCTTTGTGAATTATGGTTGTTGTATTGTTTATATGATTTAAGTAATGAATGTTTAGATGAATCCGGTATGATATCTTAGTGCTTAGTAATGTGAATGAATTCTAGATTTGATCTCTTTCCATACACTAAGTGATTAGATGTGTTAGATCTGGTTGAATAATGCATTGTTCTGTAACTAGGGTTTGGATTTGTGATGTGAATAAGGGTTAAATATTCATGAGTGTTAACTACTAAGTGCTTGTTAGAGTGGTGTAATCACATATCTATGTCATATCTAGGTTCCAGACATTTGAGTCCTGTAACCACCCCTGCATCTACCTCGGGTGATACTTCATCTGCTTCGTAGGTGTTTCCGAAAGGGCCAGTAGTTAGGGTTTTTTTGTTGCGTTGTTGAAGAATTGAACCCTGGGTCTGCCCCTATGCCAACACTCATCCTTGTTATCAGAGGAGATGAGGCAGAAGAACATGGAATAATAGAGCACAGATGCATTATTTGCAAGAGGATGCTCCCAGAAAAGAAATAAATCTAAGTCCTCGAGTGGGAGATCTAATTCTAAGGGTATATCTAAATCTCCCGTAAAGTTTGTAAAGGTATGTTGGAGATGTGGAAAAAAAGGGCACTACAAGAAGTAGTGTAGATCCAAAATTGAGAAAAAGAAGGGATCTGAAGAAGCTCATTCTATAGAAGTAAAGAGCTCCAAGGAAGAAGGAGGGGGTATGTACTTGGCTTCTTCAAGAACACATGCATATCATGATGCATGGTTGGTTGACTCAGGTGCATCCTTTCATATGACTCCCCACAGGGAGTGGTTCTGTGAATATAAAAGGTATGATGGAGGTAATGTGTTCCTAGGTGATGATTCGACAACCAAAATCATAGGACAAGGAAAAGTCAAGTTGAGGCTCATAGATGGAAGGATTATAACACTACCCGGTGTTCTGCACATCCTAGGTTTGGCTAGAAATTTGATTTATGTAAGAAAAATGGACGATGCAGGGGTAAAAAATATTTGAAAAGGAAACCTGCAAGATGGTTTGAGGAGAAATGATGTTGTTGAAGGGAGTTCATTTTGGAACTTTGTATAAGCTGCAAGGAATCACTTTCAGTGATGGGTGTAATAATTTCATTGTTCCTGATATTGGAGTTGAAGAAGAAAGAACTCCTACAAACTCTAGAGAAAAGGTTATGTTGTGGCATCAAAGATCGGGGCATATCGGAGAGAAGGGTCTTTGACTACTACATGATAAAGGTATGGTCGAATGTATGTCTAACTTCTCTCTGGATTTTCATTTATGTGAACATTGTGTATATGGGAAGCATAATCGGGTAAGATTCCCCTCTGGTGCAATGAGGGCGGAAGGAATTTTACAGCTAGTTCACAGTGATGTGTTTGGACCTGTTTCGGTTCCATCATTGGGAAAATCGGTGTACTATGTCTCATTTATAGATGACTTCTTGAGGAATACTTGGATATATTTCCTCAGGAAGAAATCTGAAGTATTTGATAGGTTTAAAGAGTTTAAGGCTCTTGTTGAGAATCAAACAAAGAAAATAATTAAGGTGTTGAGGACAGATAACGGTGGATATTTTTGTTGGGATGAATTTGAAGAATTATGTAAGAACCGTGGTATAGAAAGACATAATACTACTCCATATACACCTCATCAAAATGGATTTGCATAAAGGATGAACAAGACGTTGATGGAAAAAACAAGGTGCATGCTCAGTGGTGTTGGGTTAGGTCAAGAATTCTGGGCAAAGGCAGTGGGTATTGCATGTTACCTGCTCAACAGATCACCCTCATTAGCATTGGATGACAAGACTGCACAAGAGGTATGGACTGGTAAGAAACCTTCTCTCACACATCTCAAGGTATTTGGCTGTGAGGCCTATGTTCATGTTCCAAAGGAAAACATGAGTAAGCTAGATAAGAAGGTTGAAAAGTGTATCTTTATTGGGTATAAACATGGTCTCAAATTTTATAAGCTTTGGAACCCACAAACTAAGAAGGTTGTGTATATCTGAGATGTGGTATTTAGAGAAATGAAGGATTTTGTTAAATAGTAAGTCCTACCAAGGAAGGAAGAACCAGAGAAAATAGAGTTTGATTTAAAGGATGATGAATCAGACTCTACAAAAGAACATGAATCAAAAGAAGAAAATCCTCATACTCTAGTATTGAGGAGATTGGTTCGAGAAAGAAGGCTACCAGAAAGGTATACTCCATCTAATTTATGTTCAATTTTTTCTTTGTCTATTACTGATGATGATGATCCTAGAACTGTCAGGGAGACAATGGATTCATAAGATGGAAATCTCTGGAAAAAGGCCATGGATGAAGAAATGGCAGCCTTGGATAAGAATGAGGCTTGGGATCTAGTGGAGTTGATGACTGGAATAAATTCCATTGGAAGCAAATGGGTATTTAAAAAGAAGTTGAATTCAGAAGGAAAAGTGGATAAATGCAAATCTCGGTTAGTAGCAAAAGGTATGCAACCTGAAAAAGAAATCTATATGAATCAGCCAAAAGGCTTTGTTGTGAAGGGAAAGAAAGAGTTGGTATGCAAGCTGAAAAAGTCCCTGTATGGTTTAAAACAATCACCAAGGATATGGTGTCAAAAATTTGATACTTATATGCTGGAACTTGGATTCATAAGAAGAAAAGAGGATTATTGTGTGTTATTTAAATTAATTAGTGATCATTTGATTTATTTGGTCTTGTATGTGGATGACATGTTATTGATAGGAAACAACAAGGAGATTATCCAGGATGTGAAAACTCAGTTGTCCTCTAAATTTGACATGAAGGATCTCGGTGCTTCAAATTCCATTTTGGGCATGGAAATTAAAAGAGATCGAAAAAAGAGGAAACTCTGGTTAAATAAGAGAAAATATGTCGAGACAATATTGCAGAGATTTAATATGCAAGAATGTAAATCGGTCAAGGTCCATATTCCTATTGGTGTAAAGTCATTTGTGGATCGAGGAGGACATCTCTCGTGTTCCATATGTGAGTGCAGTTGGTAGTTTGATGTATGCAATGGTTTATACTAGACCGTACATTGCACATGTAGTGGGAGTTTTGAGCAGGTATATTTCAAAACCAGGGAAGGAGCATTGGATAACAGTGAAAAGGGTGTTCAGGTATTTGTGTGGCACTGCTAGGTATGGATTGTGCTACAAGGGAAGACTAGGATTGGACAAAGTGTTGGACATACATGTCTTTGTGGATGTAGACTGGGCTGGAGATATGGATCATAGGAGATCTACAAGCGGGTATGTGTTTAACCTATTTGGAGAAGAAATCAGTTGGATGAGAAAAAGACAGGCTGTAGTGGCACATTCAACTACAGAAGTTGAATACATGGCTGCCACTCATGCCAATAAGGAAGCAGTATGGTTACAAATATTGTGTTCAGGTATTAGGTTGGCACAATAAGTTGTAAGGATAGATTGTGAGAGTCAGAGTGCATTTTTTCTTGCAAAGAACTCGTCTTATCATTCAAATACAAAGCATATCGATATTAAATATCACTTTGTGAGAAACATGGTTGAAGAGAAGAAAGTGTTGTTGATGAAGGTGGACACTTTGAAGAATGTTGCAGATTCATTAAAAAAATATGTGAGCACTAAGAAGTTCTCTTGGTGTAGAGGATCCATGGGAATTGTTGCCCTAGATTGTTGACTATGTAACCATGTAACCCCCTGTATGCAAAGAAAAAAACAAGTGGGAGAATGTTGGGTATGTGTTATATTATTTAGAAGACTAGATCTAGTGTATGCTACATTGTGTCAGGAATGCAAAGGGGTTTGAGGGGGGGGATCTAGGCCCCCCCTTGGGGGGTCACTGGAGGGAAATACCCCCCCTGCGTAGGATTTCAAGGGTAGCACCCCCCAGAAAAAAAAATTCCTCAAGAAACGTGTCGCATTTTTGCCTCTTTTTTTATGTCGCCTCGATTTTCCTGTCCATTGTTGGGCAGTTTTTCAGCACATGGTTTTTGCCAATGGTTTTCTATTTCCGATTAAGGAATTAGGGTTGTTGACTAATCCAGGTCATTAGGTTAGGATTTTGGATGTCGTTGGCTCCTATATGTATATTGTATTGTAAACAATGTATCACTATGAATGAATATAGAATTTGTTGGTTTTTCGGGTTTGGGTTTCCAGGGGAAAAATCTCTGTGTAATGTGTGTATTTGCCATTGTATTTTTTCTGTTCTTTTATTGAAAATACATTTGCAATAAAATATTGTACAAGGTTAAAATCTACAAATATTTTGAAGACTCTTATCAAAGAGGACAAAATGAGTAAATCTATCATGAAGTTGAGGTTGCGGAAGAATATTAATCGACAGATCCAAAAAGACAATTCTGAGTTAAGGATGCAGTTGCAAACTCGCAAGGAAGAGAAGTAGAGGCTGTAAGATCAACTGATATGTCATGAGTAATTTTGTAAGGGAATTTTTCATGAGTTGGAAAGGAAGCTATAAATCAGGAATCAAGTATTGGCACCATCAACATCAATCCATGAAGATTGGCAGGTTGAGAGTGTAAAGTCTCCAATGCAAAAGGGACTATCTCTTTCAAATGGCATGATCGAGAAGGATGACTCCTCATATTATCTTTTTCACGTCAAGATGAAGAATGCTCGAGGATGGATGAAGAAATAAAACTTCAGATGAAGAGGTCCTTCATAAACAATTAGTCTAATTACCTTCCAGTCCCGAGAAAGGTAACATGTATAAGACATCTTTAGAGAAGGATATGCATTCTAAATAAGGAACGAATATTTTTCCCATTGGTAAATGGCCTATGTATCCATTTGCTTCCTTTGGAACTAGTAACCATGATATAGGGAAGCGTCGAAGAAGACAGTCCGTGAAGGAAAATCCCTCCAATAAGAAGGATAAAGGTAAAGATCATTTCTCAAAGAAAAGGAATTGACAGAAAGGGATCATGGTTCCAATATGGGAACAAGCCACTCTGCTCTTATTATCATAAGAGTGGACATTGGATCGAGGAGTGTTGGAGACTTTATCCACACTTATGTCTAAAGGAAAACCATAAATATGTAAAGGAACTTAGAAGAAGACAATCAACAACCCCAGATGGATTTAATGGTCTTACTGAAATATTTGAGAAAGAATACTTCCCAATGGATGGTCTTAATAAATTGATATATGAAGACATCGAGGAATGTCTCATGGACAATGTCTCATATTTCCACATGATCGAGATGAGATTAGTATTTCTGACTTTCTCAGAGTCTGACACAGATTTCTATGTAGAATCTGGAACTAACACCAAACAAGCAATAAGAGGGTATGGAAATGTAAGATTCCAACTCAAGTCAGGAGGGTTTATGGGAATAGAACATATGTTATATGTTCCATATTTGAAATTAGACCTACTCTCAGTTGCATCTTTTGAAGATGAAGGTTATGCAATTGCATTCCAGAATGGTCGGGTACTTTTGTATTCAAGGGAAGCTACACAAGACACAACAATAGTGCCTATTATTCACAAGGATTTATTATATAGGTTATTGGGAAGACCTATAGTTTGGTCTAATGGTTTCTTGGATTCAACATCATATTCAACATCAGATTCAATTTTATATTCAACATCAACGTCAGAGGCATTTTCAGAGATAGGAAGTTGTGAAACTCCTTCCAATAGTAAAGGGAGGATGATTCCATGAATAAACCATCCATGAGAAAATATTTCATTGTAAATATGTATATTTGTAAATGTAAGCTGATATGAATATGTAGATATCTCTTGAAGTCTATTTAAAAGGATTTTAAGGCATTCATTGTAGATTATAAGAGTGAGAGGAATTTTGTAAAATTTCTATATAGCCACCTTATATGTTGATAAGAGTGAGAGGAATTTTGTAAGAGATTTTCTATACTACCACCTTATGTGTTGTTAAGAGTGAGAGGAATCTCGTAAAAAGGATTTCTATATGGCCACCTTACATCTTGTTTGAAGTGAGAGGAATATTGTAAAAAGGGTTTCTATGTAGTCGCTTTGTTCTAGAGTGAGAAGGATCTTTATAAAGATTTCTAAGCCTTTCGATGAAAGTATAGGCAGTTGTATTATCTTGTTATCAGCTAAAGGACTACATATGGATCGAATTGTTTAAGTTAACATTCTTATTTTGAAGTATCGAAGGAGAAGGAACATAAGGATGCAGGAAGTTGGAGCATGTAGATCAAGAAGCGAGAAGAGCATCGAAGTAATCTAAAACTTCCTAGAGCTGGTAAAGGAGAAATAATCTTCTTTGTAAGAGGATGCATGCTATAAGAATATTTGAAATACTATGTCATGTTTGTGTAGTTGCATACCTTGAGCAGAAGAAAGTCAAGTACAAATGGTTATAGTACAGATCGAATTGTTTTCAAGGCAGAAGGGTAATGGACAAGGAATTCATTCAGAGACTCCTACAAATACATTAGTAGTACGCGAACAATGATTACAAAAGGGAAAGGCATAGATCAACATTCGACTTGGTTTCATATTGGCTAAGATAGACTATCTTCAGCAGAAGGAGATGGGAGTGGATGTTGAATACGTGATTCAAGTATTGCAGAGATTCAGTGAACATGACTTTTGTTATGAACGAATCTATGAGCCAGAACCGGAGCTATATCTATATTTGCGATAGTTCCAGAGGCCAGAGTTAGAGCCATATTTTAGAATCAAACATAAGTACACTGATCTAGTATCTGAGATCTAATATCCAATATGAATACTGAGCTCCAGAATATTCAGTAAGATGGAAGAGTGAAGAAGCTTCATAACTACATTACTAGATAAGAGTATTTTAGTAAGTTGGAAGAGTAATTTAGATTTATCATCACCAATTTGTTGAATATATATAATTTTGGAGGTCCAAAATTTCTTCAGTGGGAAAGTGTGATCCAAGAGGATCTGAATGATCACAGAAGGTCCAGGAAGATCCAGAATGCTTATATAGGTCCAAGAGGATCCATGAATACTCAAAATTAAATTATCTCAAATGATCTTGAAAATTCCATCAATGTGTAGAGCTTAGCGATAGCTTTCCAATGGCGCAAAAATTGCCTCAAACGAAGTTCATATGCAAAAGATATGTCTAGTCAAAGTTCGAGTCAAACTAGGGAAAAAAGAAAAAAGGTCAAAGGGTCAAGGTGACACATTTCACCACTGCAAGGGTGACACATGGTGTGAGCATATAGACCGTACAGGTCATACATGTGACATGGCATGTCAAATTGGTAGGTGATGTGGCAGTTCATACAATCCAAGTGGATTAATCATTTGTTGACATGTGGCACAAGGGAGCCAATGAGAGGTCACCATGTGGCGACCTCCCATTGTCCAATTATGGTTTATGTGTGTTAAAATTTTATGGGACTCAATGGGGGTCGAACCCGCAACCTCCATAAACCTTACTCAAGCCTTCGTTACCAATATGCCACACAAGTGTTGCTTAGCCATATTGGGCACCATATTTATTTGAATTCATGTATTGTAATAGTTGGTAGCAAAAAGAGTCGAGGGCTTAAGCCCTTGACCCATAGTTTGTGGTTTTATTTGATACCATATGACTGCAACCAACTCCAATATTCGCAGGGTTTTAAACTATATGCCACAGAGTAATAACTCCAAACTATATATATCATATATAGTTGCAACCATATATAAAAACAAAACCAAGGCATTTGTATTTGTGGTGGATCGAACCCGGAACCTCTGGGCAAATTTTGGGGTTCTAACCACTAGGCCACAAGAGCCACTTGTTACAACAAACCCAACCAACCTTTATTTAATCTGATGCCGACATTAGTGTAAGGTGTGGGAAGGAGTTGGGCATGCAGCCTATTTAACAAGTGCGGATCCCAATGCTTGCACATAGTTTGAGGACACAGATCCCAAGGTTGGCACACTGTCCAATGTAGGCACGAATCTTGAGGTACAGATTTGCATAGATTTGTGTGAAAGATCAGGAGCCAAGTTTGGTGGTGTCTTGATATGCATGCCATGAGGTATATTAACCGCACCTAGGCATCTTTATATTCATATTTTCTCATTTTTTCATGAGTATTGAATTTGAGGTCTATTTTATTATTAGAGGTCATTTGTGAGCGCCATAGTGCATCATTTGGCATGTAAAGAGGGTGTAATTGAGCCAGTTCATAATTTGGTCGACTTTATACTCAAATTTTTCATAATTTCGTAAGGAATTCAATGGTGAACTCATTTTCTTGGTTTGAGTAGCGAAATTAAAGAGATTCCATTAAATTGGATTTTTTAAGTCCATGTTGTAATGTAATTTGGCATTTTGAGATGATAAAGAACAGTCTTTATATCTAAAAGAGGACTTTAAGATGATGAAATATATGTCATCAATATATGTAATTTGAGTTCTTTTATTTTTTGTTGTGTCATCTCATAAATCTGCAAATTAATCATCATTTTATGAGTTTTTGGATAAGGAGCACAACATCATTTTCTGCAAATCACCTCAATACGATCAAGAATTTATTCTGAATCAAGTTTTATGCTATATGTATATTTTAAAGGAATAAGTGGTATCTAAGGATGTTCGGATCAGCCGATTTCTTCGACTTCGACTTTGCCCAGTCGAACACTTCGACCTTCGACTTTTTCTATCTAGTCGATCCACCTTGACTCGACTTTCACTCCAAAGAATATAACAACCCAACATTAGGGTGTTTTTCCTCACCCAAAATATGCATTTCCTACATTTTTTTTTATCATATATAAGATTTTGGAATTGTTGGATAGTAGAAAGTTGGTCCAATTTGTAGCATATAGTCAAGGGGTAACTCAGGTATATCATTCATTCTTGATTTGTGTAGTTAGATCTCACTCTTGTGCAGTAAAAGGTACTTTTTTCTTCATCTAAAGTGTGATATCCTACTATTGATTTATACATCTGTTGTAGCATACTTATTTTATATATTAGCACGCATATATTTATCTCCTAACCCTCTTTACATTGTAGTAGTTATTGCCCTTACTCTTGGTTGAATATTCTCAGGGCATTTGTCTACTTTGGTACTTGTCTATCTAACCATATATTGAGGTGTGTAGTTTGAAGTGAACTATATCGTGAGCTATTGAAAGGTACTATACAAGTTTGTTTCCAAGGATTGGGATACCCCCCATGGCTTCAAGGCAAGGATGATTTTAAGGATGGAAATTTATTTTAAAATGTAGAAACCTTGGTGAATCTTAGTAATCCTTCATATGACAACTACAAAAATTTGGCGATATGTTTGTAAAAATATTCAAATTTCTAAGGATTTTATATAGTTTGTATAAAATTTTGACGATTTTTAAGGTAAAATAA
>ML831041.1:55269-68923 GCA_009831015.1 Picea engelmannii | reverse complement strand
TACAAGAGATTTGGGATAAGGGACATATTTCCAAACCATACCTTCAGTGACATAGCGAGGTAAAGTGATCAAAGGGAGGTGGAAAATCTTATCACAAGTATCTTACTCCAAGGAAGTAACTTCCTTATTTTTATCAATATCTAAGCATAATGATGGTGCATAATTTTATTCATAGAATAAATCCAAGTGCTCATAAGAACAATCATCAAAGTCCTCAAGGTATGACCGAAAATTATTAGGAGAGCATAGTATCAAGTCATCCTTGGGTGTCTAAATGCTAAAATCTTTATCAACTTCAGGTAAATGCAACTTTTGAAAATGACCCTCAGTTTCATAAATGGGATCCCTATCATATCTAATCACATCCCATTTACGTTTCTCAACATGTATGAACTCATTAATATTATCAACAAAGCCATCATTTTCATCATAACATGAAGGGTTTAGAAAGCCCAAAACATCTTCACTTTCCACATCATAAGATAGAGAATAATTAAAATTTTGGAAAGGGAAATAACTCACTTTGCTCATTTCTTTCTGTGTAGGAGATTCAAGTACTCAGATGTCTTCATCAAATGGAAGACTTGCCTCTACATATTATAGTTTGTCCAAAGGCTCCATTTCTTCTTTACTATTTGAGTCATAGAATAAGGTATCATCAAAAATTTCAAAAGGAAAATAGCTTACCTCATTCTCTTCCTTTTTTGCAAAAGGAATAGGATCTTGGCGAGCTTCTTCGGATGGAGGAGTGGTTAGTGGCGCTTCATCCTTAAAATTCACTTTTCTAGTTATATCTTTACTGCATTCTATTGAATTATGAGAGAGGTCTTACTCCTCTTCAAGGGGTTGACAATGTTATTCATAAACCTTATCCTTTATATCAGAGGATTCATGATATTGATCATGATACGCTTTCCTGAGATCTTCTACAATATCAATGGTGGATCCTTAGTCATCTAAGGCTACCATGAGTTTTTGAAGGACATCTTCATACGTTTGGCAATGTGGCTTGGTATAGTCTATAACCCTACTGATGAGGTGTATGAAAGATTATATACCTCTATCTTTGCAACAATTAAACCAATCTTGTAAGTAGGAGGGCAGAGTGAGTATGAATAATTTTATAAGAGAATCCTCTCCTCCCAACTCTATCTCGCTCAAATACTCCAAAACATTTACGATGTGAGGATTTGGTAGGCCCAAGAATATTGGAGAGTTGTTTAGCCATTTTGTATCAAAGTAATTTGGGTATCCTTGAAAACTTCTAAAATGAATACTCAGATACATTTGTTCCCAATGTTCCATGATCCCATAACTTGAAATATCACATATTTGAGAGTAAGGTGGAAACTTGGAAAATATTAGTGGAGTCGCCATGTAATTTACTTGAAATTATCAAAGAATAAGGGAAAACACCCAAGGTGGAGTCGCCAGGTAAGCTTCTAAGAATAAGACTATAGAAGAAAGGATTACTGAAAAAGTGTCTTCTGGGGAAGGTTTGACTCAGTGTTCCCCCACAATGGCACCAAAATGTTATCACGCAGTTTGTAGCAAGGATAAAAGGCTTGAGGTTTGAAGGTCAAACTGGCATAACAGGAACCAATCCCACCCAATGTCACCACAATGGGATGGTTCTTTCTCTTTAGGGTGGTAAGGCCTCGGGGAGACGTCCTCGGTGACCTGGGGTTCTGAGAAGGAAAATGATTACATGATAAATTAGTTATTCCCCCCTCACAAGTCACCACCAAGCAGATAGTCATGGCTAATAAGCCAACAATAAAGTAAAACCCCCCAAGAGATATACCTGCCTGAGACAAAGCAACAACAAACTGAGATGTGAAAGCTAGCTCAATGGGTTAGTAATTCATATAAACCAATGACTATATGATAAACATAGAAGCAATTTGGCAATAAATATTGACGAAGTCAATGTTTATAAAATAGCAAATTAAAATTATATCACTTCTTCAATAAATGTTGGAATAATATGGCATTAAATACGAAAAATCAATACTTCATTCAATTGCTTACAAAGAAGACACTAGCTGCACCAATGATGTTATAGCTAAATATGATGATAGTATAGGGTTAGAAGGTTAGTTTTAGGCTAGGGTTAGTGAAGTTAGGGTTTGAATCAATATTTTGAAAGTTGTTTTTGATCAAGTTCACTTCAACACATGAGTTATTTATATCAGTGCCTTAGGGTTAATCGAGTCAAAAGTGAAGGAGACAAGAGCTGAAAGGCCAGGATAAAACAGATAAGGACTAGAGGGAGAATCTTTGAGGTGTTTCTAGAGAAAGGCCTCAAAGTCAAAACCCTAGGGGAGAGAGGCTCACTTCAGTGTAGGTGAACTGGCCTCGATACTCTCTCCTCCTTCCTTAACTGAATGGCAAGTGCTGCTAGCTGAAAAGATAGCAAGAAACTAAGACAAGAGGGTTTGATGAAGAAAAGTGTTGCTACAGTAAGAATCTACCAACAAACCATAGAAAAGTCGGCCCAAAGTGTAGAAAACCTAGGCTTTAGGGCGTCTCCCTCTTCTTAGCTTATAAAAGGTACGACTACCAAAAAAGGAAGAGAGAATGAGAGTGTAGCAATGTCTAAGCTCTCTCCTTCTTCATTCAATGGCTGACAATTCTCTAAATGGGGACATGAGACAAGGACCTACTTGTGTTCTTTTCACCAAGGGTTTTGTTTAGAAAAATTATAAACATATGCAAGAAATAAAACTACAACCATTCATTCAAGAGGTTTTGTAGAAAAATACTTACATATCACCAAGAGAAAGCATTGTAAATGCTAGTTGTAACACCTTCCATTAAGAGAAATGCCAAATTATGCCAAGAAAATCATCCTTCAACAAGTGCGCATCAATAAATCAGCCAATAACCCAAGAGAGTGCACAAATTTCATACCTCCTTAAGGAGTGAGTGAGTTGTGATGAAAAAATGAAGGAGAAAATCCTTCATTTATACAATATCATGACCTAAATTTACATTTTAGGTCATGTAAAAGGATGAAAAGGCCAAAATACTATTTCATATTGTTTTTACATTAAAATGTTAAATCAAAAACCTAATCAAGATGAAAAGAGACATCAATCCCATCCAAAAGAGACATCAGCCTCTTTTAGGGCAAATGGAGCATCCTGGAGAAAAATGTTAGCCCTCCTTGGGCTCCTCCATCATGCCACACGTGCCAATACTGCTCAGTCTACCTCCCAAGATGTCCAATAGGATGGATCACATCATGGTGATCATGGGTGATGTCCCAGGCCTTCCAAGGCCAACGTTCCACTAAAAAAGGGCCAATCCCCCTAGGTCAAGCTCTGCCAAAGTTCCTTTGGTGGAACGTCCTCTTCTTCTTCGGTGCAAATCCCCTGATCCATCTCTGTCATGTCTCTTCCCCCTAATGAGGTTTCAACATCCACCTGGTGGGATCTTCAACCCCATGGAGGTCTGAAATGATCATCTCCCCATGTGTACCAGTCCAAAATGGTACTTTTCCATCCAGCATGGTCTTACACATCAATAGCCACGTCGTCCATGGGCTCATCAATCACAAGGATCATAGAAATTTTAATCACATCTCATCATCAATATTTTTTAAACATGTGCACAAAATCCCTAATACATCAGTTAACATCTCAAAGATGTTACACAAGCCTACAATACAATTTTAGAGAAAAATACAAGACACCCTATTGGGCTAGTGTCCACTGGAAAAGGAAAGTTCCTGAAAGAGACCTCATCCAAGCCATGTAAGTGGGTGATGTGGTCAAGGGATGTCCAAGTAGTTTGGTGCAATGAGGGCAGAGGATGAAGAAAACTTTACTTGTGGGTGCTTTTGTAGAAGGCGAGCTATACATGTCCTGGATGCATTCTTTCGAAGCCCATTATTTCCTTTTATTCTTTTTTATTCTTTATTCTTTTATTGCTTTTTTACTTTTTTTTGTTCAAGAGATAATCAGGGGAAACTGTTGTGGCATGGTGACCAATGGTGACAATGTTACCCACAAGTAGTTTCACAGGAATGATAAGGCTGGCTCGTAATGAGGGCCTCTTTCCCTTGGCCATGTAACCAAGAGTCACTACCCTGGCATGGTAACCAACTAGTGGTAATGTCATACTGTTAGGTACCAATGGACCTAATATGTTGGCTCGTGATGAGACCCCCTATCCTATGACTAGGTCTTGTTTCATTATTTTTATGGGTCCTTCTTGTTTCTTGCTGAGAAGCCTTTTATTTCTTTCTCGGGGATACTTGGGCGAATCATGTCGAGGTTTTATTCTTAGGATTTTATCTTTTACCAGCATGCTTTTACCTTTTCGGCCTTTAGCCCCTTCTTCCCACTAGATAAGATGCAATCCTAAAAATAGGTCAACCTAGTGCCCAGACAAGTGGAATGGGATAGGTGAGTGGGAAACAAGATGAAAAAGTGATGCTATGAAGGGAGCAGATGATGGATTTTCATAAATTTCTCCAGTACCAAACAAAAACCTACAAAAATAGGCTTACTAGGGCACTCTGTCAATCCCCCCTAGACATGGTCAAGTGAGAAAGTGTAAGATCCAAGTAGTCATTAGAAATAAAAGGAATTAGATTCATATATTCAATGTTTTTGATGATCAAAGTGACACATACCATGATAACTGGACTAATTACCTCATGGAGCAAGAACCATCTCTGATAAAGGACCAAGCCAATGGTGGTGGATGTTGTTGCTGTTGAAAAGATAAAGATGTTGGAAGAAAGACAAGGTGGGACCTCTAGGGCCATGCTAAAGTCAATCCTTCTCTCAGTACTCCATGTCTAGGACCTGTGGGTCTCCAGACATGATCTCCTAGTTATTCCTAAAAGTAGGGGATAACAATACCTATCAACTTATGGTAATATGAGTGATTCATGGGATTTACTTGTGTTTCTACATATGAGATACAAGGAGCTTTGTACACATATGATGTAACCTTATTTCAATTCACCTATATGTGGTAATGTGAATGCCCCTTTATTTCCTATTCATTGCTCTCATCAGGTACATACATCACACAATAGGAGTAAATAAGGCTATACAAGTATTACTAGTCCATGCATAAGTAATGGTTACCTTATTACCGTAATCTCTTACATGTTATAGCTATAAGGGTAATGATACTATCATAGATAAAGAATGGGATTATATTACTCACCATATAAACATGTTCATCATAAGCAATGGAAATCATATATATATGTATGTAATCATACCAGTAGAATCATACTTAAACAAAGCAGATCAATACATATTAGTCATGTTAAAGCTTTATTTGAATCACAGTACTTGTTTGAATTAGACGCATCATATTGGTATGAATTGAACACACAATATCCATAATCAATGTCATTAGATTCAATATGGATTAACTTATAGTTAATATTTGATGTCATTGCCTCAATAATATTGGTATAATACAAGTAATAAGTCAGTTAGTCTTAATATTCATACTCTATCTTCCTAATAATGATACCACTCTAATAATACAGAAGCTTCATAGTGAGTTCGATAAGATATAGATACGAGTTATGCTTTAAGTTCCATATCACGTAGTTTCCATAAAAAAATATTAGTAATAAAGAGCTTAGTATGATTCCAGACATTGTGTTGTTTAGTGATGTTTGGCATAGGCTAAGAATAGAAAGAAGAATGGTCACAAGAAGGTGTGAGGAGGCTTCCTAGCATAGTGTTCCCTTGGTCAAAGTCATAGGAAAATTGTTATAAGTAGGGATTCCTAGAGTAGTGTGCCTTGGCCTATTCAAAATTGTTTGGTTAAATTGTAGATAAGATTTCTAGGTGCCTTTTTTTCTGGTGAACAGATTCTTCTTCTAGTCTCAACTCCTGCATCCCTATTTCTGATAATCTAATATGAAGGATGATTCATTTGTACTCATTTTATTGGTGTCCTTGGAGTCACTTGTTGTACTTATTCTTCTACTTCTATCTGATCTTCTTCATCTTCCCCTTCTACTTCTTCTTCATCTTTTGCTTATTCTTCATAAAGTTGTTCCATTGATTCATTTTCTTTTTCCTTTAATTATCATCCCCATGTTTCATCAATTTTTATATTGATGATTTCAACAACTTTTTTCAACCTTAGATTGTAACACTTGTATTCTTTCCTTGTACTTCAGTAACCAACAAGTACTCCATTGTCCACACGAAATTCAAAATTTCCCATTTTTCCATCTTCTCTTTTGATGTAGCATTTTCTTCCAAATACTCTGAATTTTTCCACATTTCTTGGTCTTCCTTTCCATAGATCATACAAAGTTTTGTAATTTTTGTTTCTGAGCATTACTCTGTTTTCAATGTGAACTCTTGTATGCACTGCATGTGTCCAAAAATATATGTCAATTTGGAATCCATTAGCATTGTTCAAGCCATTTCTTGTGTAATTAACATCCATAATGTTCCTTTGTATCTGAACCACTCTCTTAACCAATCTATGAATCCATGCTCTCGTTCACTTTCATATATATGTTCAAACTTGCTAAGTGTTCTTACAAATACATCTTTGTCCATACTGTCCAAGACTTTACTGCACAACTGTCCATAATGATGACCCATTTGTTACCATACTATCATGAATTATTCACTACTAAAACTATCAAACTATACTTATGCTAACTAATTTCTCTAGATCTGTGTACTCAAACTCTACAAGATTATCGAAGGATGGTTCTTTGGTCTGTCACAACTATCTCATAGACTGCCCCTATATAATATTCATTGGTAGATTCATCATCTCTCTGAGCTCTGACTTCTTTCTTTCTATCTATGGATTCATCCTTCACTACAATGCTTGAAAGTACAATCTCTTGAACATGTTCCTTATTTACCTGTCCTTTTTTTATTTCAATTATTTTCAAAACCTTTCTGTATCTGACATCTTTCTTTTTCTCTGTAGAATTTTCTTCTTCTTGTTTTATTGCCAATCTTGAGATCTCTGGGACTTGGTCTTTGTTCACCTGTTCTTCGTGTTTTCTTATCCATACTTTCTTATATATGATACCATTGTTCTCTTTCATGGAAGTATCGATAATGCTTCTACAATAACTAGATATGTGTCCATAGTTATGACATTTGTAACATTCAATGTTACGTGGGGTCACATAGGCATTTATTGCTTGAAAATTTCTTTTAGAATCCCTGCAAGATGCAAGCTTATGCCCAAAATTAGTACAACAAAAACAATGACCATAAAATAAATTTGCATACATGGCAGTGAATGATCTTCTTTGTGGTGTAGTCCTTCTCAATTTATGATTTGACTAATCATGATCATGATTGAAGCTTGTTTGTGGCTTGAACATGGATGGTCTTCTTGAAGATGTATATTCAATAGTTTTCTTAGATTATGGTTGACCATGATTCCTTCCTTTGAGTATTTTTTCATAACTCTTTCCATTTTCTTCATTCTTCTTTTCTATCAACCTAAAGTGATTCTCTTCATTCTCTATGAATGATGTGGATGTTTTTGTCTCTTCAACATTCTTGTTGAGCTTGACGATTTTACTTCTCAATGTCACAACTTCTTCCTCAAGCTTCTCAACGTCTTCTTCTTTCTTCATTATCTAAGACTTCATGACTTCTTATGTTCTTTTTGCTTCTTCAAGATGGATTTTTAATGTGATTATTTCTTCTTCAAGTCCTTTCCCTTCTTTACTAAACTCTACCTCAAGCTGGTTTAGATCATTAATTCTTTCCTTAAGATGATATGTCAATATATTCTCTCTCATTTTTTATTCTTCCTTCTCTGCTGCTATGTTGGCTTCCAAATACTTATTTTTATATTAAATATTTTCTTCAATATTTTTGGCTTCTTCTAGATGAGTTCTTAAGTTCTCGATGACCTGTTGGGATTTTTCAAAAATATGAACAATTTCTTTTTGTTTCATCAATTCTTTCTTGAGTGAATTTTTTTCTTCTCGTTCTTTTATTAGTTCATGGCATTCTATTTCTTGAGTGAATTGTCTTCATTTTCAATTATTTTTTCTATCTCATTTCCTTCATGGCATTCTATTTCAAGATGTCCATAGTTTTCACAATTAAAGAAAAACAACATACCTCTACTGATTATGTACTCTTCATATTATGAATAAGTTTGACATGGTGAGCATATTTCTTATTGATTTGTACCTACATATTCTTTAGAATTTTCTGAATCTACGATGGGCAAAGAATATATTTCATGTAACTTATCCCAAATTTCTTTGGCTGATGAAAATTTACCAACCTTTTCTCTTACCAGATTAGGAAATCCTTCCCATATGAAATCCATTTCTATTTTTTTATTCTTCTTCAATTCCTTATTGTCTATAGTCTTTTCCCTTTTTGAACTATTATATCCTATAATGATTGATAGACAAATATAATTCCCTCGTTCCTGTAAAAATATTTTCATGCTTCTACTCCATATCTCATAGTTTAACCCATTCTGACCACTAAACAGTGGTACTCCATTATCATAATAATCCATTATCTCCTTCCAGTGGTTAAACTAATTTCTGAAGGAACCCATTCTGATACCAATTGTTGGATTACTGAGAGGGGGAGTGAATCAATAATAGAGCTATTTAATCATTTTTAGCCATAAAATGCAAGTGTTATATCAATGTAGCATTATCATAAAATAGTTTCAGAGTAAATAAAAAATGAAGAAACAATAAATCATAGACATACACAGTACACCAATATTTTTACATGGAAGCCCAAAGCAGGAGAAAACCATAGAATGATTTTTCTTATATGTCTTTAAGAATTACATTCATTGGAAGCACCAAATTCCTTTATTTTCCAACGGCAACTGGAAGGAGGCTCCAACCCCCTAGTTTCCTAGGCTACAACCTGAGTCAAGCTCCAACTCCCTAATTCTATGGCTACAACTAGAAAGAGGCTACAACCCCCTATGTTCTCCAACTACAACCAAAAGGTGGATAAAACCACTTATCCTTGCCCCGTCCAATTTCCCTGTCATAGAAGTAGAATGATGGAACCACTGTCACACTATCATTGTGATATATACTGATGTAATCTTGTACCAATAAACTTGCACAAAATAACTTGTAACAACCTGCAACAAACAACCTATAACAACATGTAACAAAACACCTGTAATCCACGTGTATCGTAAGCAAGTGCATCAACCATGCATGAACCTGTACCTCAACCTGTACCATCAATGATTGCATTAACCATGCACCGAATATGTAACAATCATTCATCAAATACACAAACTATTTATCATCAATATGTACCAATATAATCAACTATACACCTCATGTATGTGTCAAATCATCAACTACTTGCCTCAACCATGTACCCAACATGTACCTCAACAAAAATCCCTCATCAATTGCATTATCCAAATCTGATTTGTAACTCTGTAATAGACCTAGTGTATATGATCACATACCTGCAAACCTTCCTTAACTTTAACAACAAGACACTAGCATTTTCATCAAACTTTACTTTAGTTTCACATGACTAATTTTGGATTAGTCAACAACCCTAACTTTAAATAATCATAACTATGTACCTGCAATGAATAAAGATATGAAAATAGTACACAATGTTCTTCCATGTATTTTATGAAATTTCTGCAGGTTTAAGTATTTGGAACCTCTCATAAAAGGAGTTAAAGGAAAAATGGAATAGCTTGTTGAATTCTACCTTATTCTAGAGAGAAAACTTGTATAGAGTTCCCTACACTGAATATTTGTTGTATGGATCTGAAAATGGTATAAATCTACTACAAACTATACTCTAACCAATACATTTTTTCTTTCTAAATTTGGATCTGTTATGAAGAAGTTATGACGTTTTTACCCGAAGCACTTGTTTTAGACTAGTTTTAGGACTAGCCACAAACCCTATTTTCAACGGAGTGTAACTCCAAAAATACAACGACCCACAAGATGAAATTTGCATCATAGCTACCTTGATATGTTTCCTCAAGGACATCCATATTGCGTTGTCTGAATAATTCTAGAAATAAATTTATTGTGAAAATGGTGAGATGACCTGTAAATAACATACCTTAGAAAGCATCATCAAAAGAATTTATCCTCCCTTGAATTTCGGCCTTCTTTACATCACCTTCCCTTTGAAATTTTCCTTAGATATCATTTGGTTACCTCAGTCACTTAGAGATATTCAATATGCTCAAGTGTGATTAAATGAGAGACCCTTTCCTCTTATTTATATTTTTATGTAGCTTCCTCAAGGGGTTACCTTCTAACCATCTTAAGCCACTTTCCTTATTTTAGGGCTAACCCACTTCTAACCACTTGTCCACTTAAGAATTTCTCCATTAACTTTATTATTTAAATAATTTCTTTTGTATCCACTTTGAATTACATTACACTCATCACATCAATTTATTATTTAAATAATTTCTTCTTTGCAACCACTTTGACTACTTTGACCTTTTGGGGCATATAGATGACTCATGAGGGTTCCCCAACTTCACATGGGCATAACTCTCTAACCGTGAGGAGTTATGTGATGTTCCACATACCAACGGAAATGGAATGAAATGTACTATCCATCTAGAATACTATCACCTTCAAATATATTAAAAATAATATGATTATACATCAAACAAGCTTGGGTCCATTACCTAAACATTTGTGATACCGAAATTTACTACCAGACTTTCTTCAAGGTTTGACATCAATGAAAACCAACTCAAATGATCAATAGCTTCTCTATTTCAGTTGGTGCTGATAAAACCCAAGGATTTTAGTCCATAATACAAAATAAACTTATACATATATCTATTGTTCATTTTGTTCTTTATTGTGATGGTGCATAGATCTTTATTTTTAATCTATGTAATTGAGATATATTTACATGCAAGAAAATAAGTATGAATGGAATTAATAAGTAATTATGTTGTGAATAGTGATTGATAACTAAAGTTTTGCGAGAAGTGTAAAAATATCCCTCACACTGTTTCACCTCTCCCTCTCAATGTGATTGGTGTGCCCAACATATAATTCATTTGAGATGAAGGATTTGGGTATCACAAAGAAAATCCTTGGTATGAGAATAACAAGAGACATGAAAAATCACAAATTGACATTGTCTCAAGGTGAGTACATAAATAAGGTGTTGGAGAGGTTTAAAATGCATAATAAAAAACCATTTAGTACACCTTTGGCCATCCATTTCAAATTAACCAAAAAAATGTGTCTCAAGGCATAAGAGGAGATGGAATACATGTCCAAGATCCCTTATTCATCAACAATTGGCAGCTTGATGTATGCGATGGTTTCGAAAAGACTAGATATTGCAAATGCAGTGGGAGTTATGAGAAGGTATATGAACAATCTAGGTAATGAACATTGGGAGGAAGTGAAGTGGATTATCATGTATTTGAGAGGTACTTCTACTCATGCATTATGTTTTAGAGCTTCAGACATTGTTCTACAAGGATATGTTGATTCAGATATGGCCATTGATAAATATAGAAGGAGGAGCACCACAAGGTATGGTTTTACTGTTGGTGGAACAATAGTAAGTTGGATTTCAAAACTACAAAAGTTTATTGAACTTTCAACAACAAAAGTGGAGTATGTTGTTTCTACAGAGGCTAGTAAAGAAATGATTTGGTCATAGAGGTTTATGGAGGAATTGGGAAAGAAGCAGGAGAATAGCAGGTTGTACTATGCCAATGAGAGTGTCATTCATCTTGAAAATAACTCAACCTTCCATTTGAAGAATAATCATATAAATCTTAGGTACCACTTCATGCGATCTATCTTGGAATATGGACATTTGAAGTTGGAAAAGATACATACTATCCATAATCCTGTAGACATGTTAACAAATTGAGTAACCATGGAGCAATTAAATTCCTTCTTAGTTTCAGTTGGTCTTCAAGAATGAGGGTGAAAATGAGAATTTTTCCAGGTCCAAGGTTGATCATCCATTAGGTATAACAACCGTGGAGTTTTTTTTATCAGTCTCCAAGTGGGAGATTGTTGGTTATGGAGCCTGTTATCTTCATGATTTAGATGTTTGTTTCAACCATTCTTTGACCCCATTCCCTAACGGGGGGTGTGGGGGGGATTTACCCCCCACAAATATCATTGGGGGGATCCAGACGGGGGGAGGTGACAATTTTTGTAGCCCCCCCTGGTGGGGGGTTCAGGGGAAATTCACCCGAAGAGAAATATTGGGAAAAATTTCCTTGTAATATATTGTAATTTCGTAGTCAATCTGGACTGTTCATTATAAGGTCACGGATCTGATGGTAGAATTTATTTTAGGGTTTTTTTCCCCAAAAGGAAACCCTATTTCTTAGGGAGTTTTATTGTGGCTATGTATGATTACAAATATTGTATTATGAGAGAGGAGACTCTGAGAGAAATAATATAAATTTACAGCGGGTGTGATGTAGGTTGTATCGGTTCATTTTTATGGATAATAAAAAGGAAGGACTTAGAAATTTGTCTAGTGGATGTAGCCCACACTAGGTCAACCACATGTATCTGTGTCTCTATTGTATTATTTATCTTCTGTGTTTTATTTCCACATTTGTTTTATTTTATTTCTCTGCGATCCTATTTTTATAACATTGCGGGGTTCCCCGGGTTATCGTATTTAGTAGGAATGATTTTTCCCGACATCAGTTTTGACAGTTTTCCCAATACTTTAACTGTGGGAGGATCCCTAGGATTCCTACCATGAATTTTGATGTACAATTCCCTCACTCCTTTGGTGTAAACTGGAACATCTTTGATAGCTTGCAACAGAGAAATTTTAACACACAAGTTTTTCAGTTCTCCAAGGAAGTGGAACTCAAGATGGGGAATACACTTGGGCATGGATAGCCTTTTTAGATATGGTGGAGTCTCAATAGAGGTGCTAGCCTATGTTTTATATTGTTTCCTAATATTTGCAACAAAGGTAGAAATATCGTTCTGAGTTTCAACTTATTTTTCTCTGGAGCTTCTGTGTGTTTCTAATGTTCTTCAGATTATCTGCAAGGTGGGGATATTTCACTCCATGAATCAGTTTCAACATGTTATATAATTATAGGTGAGGTCTATTGATTTATTATTATTTCTGAACTAAGTTGTACTTTGTTGCATTGAGCGGTGATGGTGCAATATGTGGGGAATATGGATGTTTCGGCTTCTTGGATAGTTTTATTATTTGTATTTGGGTTAGATTGAATAGGTAACTGGGGTTGTAGTGAAGAATTACTTGCTAAGATATTGGGTGGTAGGGTTAATGGTTTTTTTTGTATAGACAAAGTTGGTTTTTATACAAATGGTTGAGAATATACTCTGAATTTCCCTCCTTGGAAAGGATAATTTCTCCATCCTTAAGACCCTGGAACTATTTGATTTGGATATGGAACCCAAGGCATGGGATACTGCATTTGTGGTAGGGTTGGAATATGGCCATGGGTTTGAGGGATATTTGATTTGTTGTGGAATATGAGTATTGTACATATGATTCCAATTATTGAAGGATGAGGATGGATCTTGAGGAATACTTGGTAGATGAGCTTGCCATTGTTTATTGGAGATGAAATATTGTTGTGTTGTCTCTTCATTTGATCTCTTAAATACTTATTCAATATTGGAAATGATGGACAAAGTTTT
>ML831041.1:23842-55169 GCA_009831015.1 Picea engelmannii | reverse complement strand
TTGATGGTACAGGTTGAGGTACAGGTTCATGCATGGTTGATGCACTTGCTTACGATACACGTGGATTACAGGTGTTTTGTTACATGTTGTTATAGGTTGTTTGTTGCAGGTTGTTACAAGTTATTTTGTGCAAGTTTATTGGTACAAGATTACATCAGTATATATCACAATGATAGTGTGACAGTGGTTCCATCATTCTACTTCTATGACAGGGAAATTGGACGGGGCAAGGATAAGTGGTTTTATCCACCTTTTGGTTGTAGTTGGAGAACATAGGGGGTTGTAGCCTCTTTCTAGTTGTAGCCATAGAATTAGGGAGTTGGAGCTTGACTCAGGTTGTAGCCTAGGAAACTAGGGGGTTGGAGCCTCCTTCCAGTTGCCGTTGGAAAATAAAGGAATTTGGTGCTTCCAATGAATGTAATTCTTAAAGACATATAAGAAAAATCATTCTATGGTTTTCTCCTGCTTTGGGCTTCCATGTAAAAATATTGGTGTACTGTGTATGTCTATGATTTATTGTTTCTTCATTTTTTATTTACTCTGAAACTATTTTATGATAATGCTACATTGATATAACACTTGCATTTTATGGCTAAAAATGATTAAATAGCTCTATTATTGATTCACTCCCCCTCTCAGTAATCCAACAATTGGTATCAGAATGGGTTCCTTCAGAAATTAGTTTAACCACTGGAAGGAGATAATGGATTATTATGATAATGGAGTACCACTGTTTAGTGGTCAGAATGGGTTAAACTATGAGATATGGAGTAGAAGCATGAAAATATTTTTACAGGAACGAGGGAATTATATTTGTCTATCAATCATTATAGGATATAATAGTTCAAAAAGGGAAAAGACTATAGACAATAAGGAATTGAAGAAGAATAAAAAAATAGAAATGGATTTCATATGGGAAGGATTTCCTAATCTGGTAAGAGAAAAGGTTGGTAAATTTTCATCAGCCAAAGAAATTTGGGATAAGTTACATGAAATATATTCTTTGCCCATCGTAGATTCAGAAAATTCTAAAGAATATGTAGGTACAAATCAATAAGAAATATGCTCACCATGTCAAACTTATTCATAATATGAAGAGTACATAATCAGTAGAGGTATGTTGTTTTTCTTTAATTGTGAAAACTATGGACATCTTGAAATAGAATGCCATGAAGGAAATGAGATAGAAAAAATAATTGAAAATGAAGACAATTCACTCAAGAAATAGAATGCCATGAACTAATAAAAGAACGAGAAGAAAAAAATTCACTCAAGAAAGAATTGATGAAACAAAAAGAAATTGTTCATATTTTTGAAAAATCCCAACAGGTCATCGAGAACTTAAGAACTCATCTAGAAGAAGCCAAAAATATTGAAGAAAATATTTAATATAAAAATAAGTATTTGGAAGCCAACATAGCAGCAGAGAAGGAAGAATAAAAAATGAGAGAGAATATATTGACATATCATCTTAAGGAAAGAATTAATGATCTAAACCAGCTTGAGGTAGAGTTTAGTAAAGAAGGGAAAGGACTTGAAGAAGAAATAATCACATTAAAAATCCATCTTGAAGAAGCAAAAAGAACATAAGAAGTCATGAAGTCTTAGATAATGAAGAAAGAAGAAGACGTTGAGAAGCTTGAGGAAGAAGTTGTGACATTGAGAAGTAAAATCGTCAAGCTCAACAAGAATGTTGAAGAGACAAAAACATCCACATCATTCATAGAGAATGAAGAGAATCACTTTAGGTTGATAGAAAAGAAGAATGAAGAAAATGGAAAGAGTTATGAAAAAATACTCAAAGGAAGGAATCATGGTCAACCATAATCTAAGAAAACTATTGAATATACATCTTCAAGAAGACCATCCATGTTCAAGCCACAAACAAGCTTCAATCATGATCATGATTAGTCAAATCATAAATTGAGAAGGACTACACCACAAAGAAGATCATTCACTGCCATGTATGCAAATTTATTTTATGGTCATTGTTTTTGTTGTACTAATTTTGGGCATAAGCTTGCATCTTGCAGGGATTCTAAAAGAAATTTTCAAGCAATAAATGCCTATGTGACCCCACGTAACATTGAATGTTACAAATGTCATAACTATGGACACATATCTAGTTATTGTAGAAGCATTATCGATACTTCCATGAAAGAGAACAATGGTATCATATATAAGAAAGTATGGATAAGAAAACACGAAGAACAGGTGAACAAAGACCAAGTCCCAGAGATCTCAAGATTGGCAATAAAACAAGAAGAAGAAAATTCTACAGAGAAAAAGAAAGATGTCAGATACAGAAAGGTTTTGAAAATAATTGAAATAAAAAAAGGACAGGTAAATAAGGAACATGTTCAAGAGATTGTACTTTCAAGCATTGTAGTGAAGGATGAATCCATAGATAGAAAGAAAGAAGTCAGAGCTCAGAGAGATGATGAATCTACCAATGAATATTATATAGGGGCAGTCTATGAGATAGTTGTGACAGACCAAAGAACCATCCTTCGATAATCTTGTAGAGTTTGAGTACACAGATCTAGAGAAATTAGTTAGCATAAGTATAGTTTGATAGTTTTAGTAGTGAATAATTCATGATAGTATGGTAACAAATGGGTCATCATTATGGACAGTTGTGCAGTAAAGTCTTGGACAGTATGGACAAAGATGTATTTGTAAGAACACTTAGCAAGTTTGAACATATATATGAAAGTGAACGAGAGCATGGATTCATAGATTGGTTAAGAGAGTGGTTCAGATACAAAGGAACATTATGGATGTTAATTACACAAGAAATGGCTTGAACAATGCTAATGGATTCCAAATTGACATATATTTTTGGACACATGCAGTGCATACAAGAGTTCACATTGAAAACAGAGTAATGCTCAGAAACAAAAATTACAAAACTTTGTATGATCTATGGAAAGGAAGACCAAGAAATGTGGAAAAATTCAGAGTATTTGGAAGAAAATGCTACATCAAAAGAGAAGATGGAAAAATGGGAAATTTTGAATTTCGTGTGGACAATGGAGTACTTGTTGGTTACTGAAGTACAAGGAAAGAATACAAGTGTTACAATCTAAGGTTGAAAAAAGTTGTTGAAATCATCAATATAAAAATTGATGAAACATGGGGATGATAATTAAAGGAAAAAGAAAATGAATCAATGGAACAACTTTATGAAGAATAAGCAAAAGATGAAGAAGAAGTAGAAGGGGAAGATGAAGAAGATCAGATAGAAGTAGAAGAATAAGTACAACAAGTGACTCCAAGGACACCAATAAAATGAGTACAAATGAATCATCCTTCATATTAGATTATCAGAAATAGGGATGCAGGAGTTGAGACTAGAAGAAGAATCTGTTCACCAGAAAAAAAGGCACCTAGAAATCTTATCTACAATTTAACCAAACAATTTTGAATAGGCCAAGGCACACTACTCTAGGAATCCCTACTTATAACAATTTTCCTATGACTTTGACCAAGGGAACACTATGCTAGGAAGCCTCCTCACACCTTCTTGTGACCATTCTTCTTTCTATTCTTAGCCTATGCCAAACATCACTAAACAACACAATGTCTGGAATCATACTAAGCTCTTTATTACTAATATTTTTTTATGGAAACTACGTGATATGGAACTTAAAGCATAACTCGTATCTATATCTTATCGAACTCACTATGAAGCTTCTGTATTATTAGAGTGGTATCATTATTAGGAAGATAGAGTATGAATATTAAGACTAACTGACTTATTACTTGTATTATACCAATATTATTGAGGCAATGACATCAAATATTAACTATAAGTTAATCCATATTGAATCTAATGACATTGATTATGGATATTGTGTGTTCAATTCATACCAATATGATGCGTCTAATTCAAACAAGTACTGTGATTCAAATAAAGCTTTAACATGACTAATATGTATTGATCTGCTTTGTTTAAGTATGATTCTACTGGTATGATTACATACATATATATATGATTTCCATTGCTTATGATGAACATGTTTATATGGTGAGTAATATAATCCCATTCTTTATCTATGATAGTATCATTACCCTTATAGCTATAACATGTAAGAGATTACGGTAATAAGGTAACCATTACTTATGCATGGACTAGTAATACTTGTATAGCCTTATTTACTCCTATTGTGTGATGTATGTACCTGATGAGAGCAATGAATAGGAAATAAAGGGGCATTCACATTACCACATATAGGTGAATTGAAATAAGGTTACATCATATGTGTACAAAGCTCCTTGTATCTCATATGTAGAAACACAAGTAAATCCCATGAATCACTCATATTACCATAAGTTGATAGGTATTGTTATCCCCTACTTTTAGGAATAACTAGGAGATCATGTCTGGAGACCCACAGGTCCTAGACATGGAGTACTGAGAGAAGGATTGACTTTAGCATGGCCCTAGAGGTCCCACCTTGTCTTTCTTCCAACATCTTTATCTTTTCAACAGCAACAACATCCACCACCATTGGCTTGGTCCTTTATCAGAGATGGTTCTTGCTCCATGAGGTAATTAGTCCAGTTATCATGGTATGTGTCACTTTGATCATCAAAAACATTGAATATATGAATCTAATTCCTTTTATTTCTAATGACTACTTGGATCTTACACTTTCTCACTTGACCATGTCTAGGGGGGATTGACAGAGTGCCCTAGTAAGCCTATTTTTGTAGGTTTTTGTTTGGTACTGGAGAAATTTATGAAAATCCATCATCTGCTCCCTTCATAGCATCACTTTTTCATCTTGTTTCCCACTCACCTATCCCATTCCACTTGTCTGGGCACTAGGTTGACCTATTTTTAGGATTGCATCTTATCTAGTGGGAAGAAGGGGCTAAAGGCCGAAAAGGTAAAAGCATGCTGGTAAAAGATAAAATCCTAAGAATAAAACCTCGACATGATTCGCCCAAGTATCCCCGAGAAAGAAATAAAAGGCTTCTCAGCAAGAAACAAGAAGGACCCATAAAAATAATGAAACAAGACCTAGTCATAGGATAGGGGGTCTCATCACGAGCCAACATATTAGGTCCATTGGTACCTAACAGTATGACATTACCACTAGTTGGTTACCATGCCAGGGTAGTGACTCTTGGTTACATGGCCAAGGGAAAGAGGCCCTCATTACGAGCCAGCCTTATCATTCCTGTGAAACTACTTGTGGGTAACATTGTCACCATTGGTCACCATGCCACAACAGTTTCCCCTGATTATCTCTTGAACAAAAAAAAGTAAAAAAGCAATAAAAGAATAAAGAATAAAAAAGAATAAAAGGAAATAATGGGCTTCGAAAGAATGCATCCAGGACATGTATAGCTCGCCTTCTACAAAAGCACCCACAAGTAAAGTTTTCTTCATCCTCTGCCCTCATTGCACCAAACTACTTGGACATCCCTTGACCACATCACCCACTTACATGGCTTGGATGAGGTCTCTTTCAGGAACTTTCCTTTTCCAGTGGACACTAGCCCAATAGGGTGTCTTGTATTTTTCTCTAAAATTGTATTGTAGGCTTGTGTAACATCTTTGAGATGTTAACTGATGTATTAGGGATTTTGTGCACATGTTTAAAAAATATTGATGATGAGATGTGATTAAAATTTCTATGATCCTTGTGATTGATGAGCCCATGGACGACGTGGCTATTGATGTGTAAGACCATGCTGGATGGAAAAGTACCATTTTGGACTGGTACACATGGGGAGATGATCATTTCAGACCTCCATGGGGTTGAAGATCCCACCAGGTGGATGTTGAAACCTCATTAGGGGGAAGAGACATGACAGAGATGGATCAGGGGATTTGCACCGAAGAAGAAGAGGACGTTCCACCAAAGGAACTTTGGCAGAGCTTGACCTAGGGGGATTGGCCCTTTTTTAGTGGAACGTTGGCCTTGGAAGGCCTGGGACATCACCCATGATCACCATGATGTGATCCATCCTATTGGACATCTTGGGAGGTAGACTGAGCAGTATTGGCACGTGTGGCATGATGGAGGAGCCCAAGGAGGGCTAACATTTTTCTCCAGGATGCTCCATTTGCCCTAAAAGAGGCTGATGTCTCTTTTGGATGGGATTGATGTCTCTTTTCATCTTGATTAGGTTTTTGATTTAACATTTTAATGTAAAAACAATATGAAATAGTATTTTGGCCTTTTCATCCTTTTACATGACCTAAAATGTAAATTTAGGTCATGATATTGTATAAATGAAGGATTTTCTCCTTCATTTTTTCATCACAACTCACTCACTCCTTAAGGAGGTATGAAATTTGTGCACTCTCTTGGGTTATTGGCTGATTTATTGATGCGCACTTGTTGAAGGATGATTTTCTTGGCATAATTTGGCATTTCTCTTAATGGAAGGTGTTACAACTAGCATTTACAATGCTTTCTCTTGGTGATATGTAAGTATTTTTCTACAAAACCTCTTGAATGAATGGTTGTAGTTTTATTTCTTGCATATGTTTATAATTTTTCTAAACAAAACCCTTGGTGAAAAGAACACAAGTAGGTCCTTGTCTCATGTCCCCATTTAGAGAATTGTCAGCCATTGAATGAAGAAGGAGAGAGCTTAGACATTGCTACACTCTCATTCTCTCTTCCTTTTTTGGTAGTCGTACCTTTTATAAGCTAAGAAGAGGGAGACGCCCTAAAGCCTAGGTTTTCTACACTTTGGGCCGACTTTTCTATGGTTTGTTGGTAGATTCTTACTGTAGCAACACTTTTCTTCATCAAACCCTCTTGTCTTAGTTTCTTGCTATCTTTTCAGCTAGCAGCACTTGCCATTCAGTTAAGGAAGGAGGAGAGAGTATCGAGGCCAGTTCACCTACACTGAAGTGAGCCTCTCTCCCCTAGGGTTTTGACTTTGAGGCCTTTCTCTAGAAACACCTCAAAGATTCTCCCTCTAGTCCTTATCTGTTTTATCCTGGCCTTTCAGCTCTTGTCTCCTTCACTTTTGACTCGATTAACCCTAAGGCACTGATATAAATAACTCATGTGTTGAAGTGAACTTGATCAAAAACAACTTTCAAAATATTGATTCAAACCCTAACTTCACTAACCCTAGCCTAAAACTAACCTTCTAACCCTATACTATCATCATATTTAGCTATAACATCATTGGTGCAGCTAGTGTCTTCTTTGTAAGCAATTGAATGAAGTATTGATTTTTCGTATTTAATGCCATATTATTCCAACATTTATTGAAGAAGTGATATAATTTTAATTTGCTATTTTATAAACATTGACTTCGTCAATATTTATTGCCAAATTGCTTCTATGTTTATCATATAGTCATTGGTTTATATGAATTACTAACCCATTGAGCTAGCTTTCACATCTCAGTTTGTTGTTGCTTTGTCTCAGGCAGGTATATCTCTTGGGGGGTTTTACTTTATTGTTGGCTTATTAGCCATGACTATCTGCTTGGTGGTGACTTGTGAGGGGGGAATAACTAATTTATCATGTAATCATTTTCCTTCTCAGAACCCCAGGTCACCGAGGACGTCTCCCCGAGGCCTTACCACCCTAAAGAGAAAGAACCATCCCATTGTGGTGACATTGGGTGGGATTGGTTCCTGTTATGCCAGTTTGACCTTCAAACCTCAAGCCTTTTATCCTTGCTACAAACTGCGTGATAACATTTTGGTGCCATTGTGGGGGAACACTGAGTCAAACCTTCCCCAGAAGACACTTTTTCAGTAATCCTTTCTTCTATAGTCTTATTCTTAGAAGCTTACCTGGCGACTCCACCTTGGGTGTTTTCCCTTATTCTTTGATAATTTCAAGTAAATTACATGGCGACTCCACTAATATTTTCCAAGTTTCCACCTTACTCTCAAATATGTGATATTTCAAGTTATGGGATCATGGAACATTGGGAACAAATGTATCTGAGTATTCATTTTAGAAGTTTTCAAGGATACCCAAATTACTTTGATACAAAATGGCTAAACAACTCTCCAATATTCTTGGGCCTACCAAATCCTCACATCGTAAATGTTTTGGAGTATTTGAGCGAGATAGAGTTGGGAGGAGAGGATTCTCTTATAAAATTATTCATACTCACTCTGCCCTCCTACTTACAAGATTGGTTTAATTGTTGCAAAGATAGAGGTATATAATCTTTCATACACCTCATCAGTAGGGTTATAGACTATACCAAGCCACATTGCCAAACGTATGAAGATGTCCTTCAAAAACTCATGGTAGCCTTAGATGACTAAGGATCCACCATTGATATTGTAGAAGATCTCAGGAAAGCGTATCATGATCAATATCATGAATCCTCTGATATAAAGGATAAGGTTTATGAATAACATTGTCAACCCCTTGAAGAGGAGTAAGACCTCTCTCATAATTCAATAGAATGCAGTAAAGATATAACTAGAAAAGTGAATTTTAAGGATGAAGCGCCACTAACCACTCCTCCATCCGAAGAAGCTCGCCAAGATCCTATTCCTTTTGCAAAAAAGGAAGAGAATGAGGTAAGCTATTTTCCTTTTGAAATTTTTGATGATACCTTATTCTATGACTCAAATAGTAAAGAAGAAATGGAGCCTTTGGACAAACTATAATATGTAGAGGCAAGTCTTCCATTTGATGAAGACATCTGAGTACTTGAATCTCCTACACAGAAAGAAATGAGCAAAGTGAGTTATTTCCCTTTCCAAAATTTTAATTATTCTCTATCTTATGATGTGGAAAGTGAAGATGTTTTGGGCTTTCTAAACCCTTCATGTTATGATGAAAATGATGGCTTTGTTGATAATATTAATGAGTTCATACATGTTGAGAAACGTAAATGGGATGTGATTAGATATGATAGGGATCCCATTTATGAAACTGAGGGTCATTTTCAAAAGTTGCATTTACCTGAAGTTGATAAAGATTTTAGCATTTAGACACCCAAGGATGACTTGATACTATGCTCTCCTAATAATTTTCGGTCATACCTTGAGGACTTTGATGATTGTTCTTATGAGCACTTGGATTTATTCTATGAATAAAATTATGCACCATCATTATGCTTAGATATTGATAAAAATAAGGAAGTTACTTCCTTGGAGTAAGATACTTGTGATAAGATTTTCCACCTCCCTTTGATCACTTTACCTCGCTATGTCACTGAAGGTATGGTTTGGAAATATGTCCCTTATCCCAAATCTCTTGTAAGACAAAATGATCCAGATTTTATTAGAAGAATGAAATGAATACAGATTATTAACAGGTTCTTAACACAAAATAACAGAGATACAGTAAAACTGGTTTTCTATTCAATAAGGAAATAAGCTGAAACTGTAAAATGTAGCAGAAACAAGCTTGCTGGAATGGTGGTGGCTTATCTCTGAGAGGAGATGTAACGGCAGCGTGCATTCGCAAGAAGAGGGTTTCAATGAGGCTCTGAAGGCATTTTTACAATAAGAAAGAATGCCAAAAACCCTAGACATTCAAAATCCTAACCCTAGGAGATGAAACGCCAAAAGTCATGTGGGCCCCGTTTGGGTAAGCTAGTACATCAACTTCCCAGGGTCGTAACTTTTGCATACGTTCTCCATTTTAGGAGTGTGATATCCCGTTGGAAAGGTATCACTGAGAAGATTCATTTTGGGGGCTCAATGATTCCCTTGGCTATCATTGAGGAGCTCGATACCTAAAAACCTTCATTTAGGCCCTCAAAATGGCCTTGGAAGTAAAAACTGCTAAAAATAGTAAATTGCCAAAAAATTTAGAAAATTGTTTTGAGCTAGTTGGAAAAGGTGGGTGGCCATCAATATCCATCTAGATCAATCCTCCCTCCTTAGGAAGAAATGGTATCCATTTCATTGAGGTCCCCCATTAGATGAGGAAATTTCTGTTGAATTTGGCCCTGGGTGAGCCACTTGCCTTGGTGCAGGAGCTGCCCTACTTTGACGACTCGATAAAGATGGATCCTTTGTTGTCAAGTGACCTTGATATATCTATCCACAATATGATCATTGGATGCATGTTGTATATAGTCAGGGTTGAGCTCTGTTGGTGTCAGTTGTTCTACTACTTCTGAGGTGTCCAATAATGGTGGGAAATAAGGGTGAAGGAGATCCACGTTGAACACTGGGTGCAGGCCAAGGAAAGGAGGAATTTTGAGCTCAAAAGAATTATCCCCCATGACCTTGGTGATAGTGTACAGTCCATAACAGAGTGGGCGAAGCTTCCGATGGGATCTTGTAAGGCGTTCTTTCTGCAAGTGAAACCAAAATTTGTCGCCCACCTAAAACTTATGCAGCACCTGATCTTGATCATGGCATTGTTTGTACTTGTCATTGGACTTCTATAGGATATCCTGAACCTGTTGGCAGATGTGTTGGATCCGCTCAATGAACTGGGTGGCTTTGTCAGCTTCAGTTGGAGCAGGAGATGAGTCAGTCGAGGTGACCGCAAGGGGAAGTGCAACATCTATGGGACCCAATGGTTGGAATCCAAACCCCACTTGAAAGGGTCTATGGCCAGTTGAGCTATGCAAGGCTCGGTTGTAGCTATGTTGGACATAAGGAAGGCTCTCATCCCATGTGCAAGGGTTCTTTGAATTATACATACGAAGGATATGCACAATCATTCGATTTACAACCTCGATTTGGCCATCTCTCTGGGGGTGGAAGGCCGTGGATTTGGTGAGCTTGGTGTCCAGCAGTGACCAGAGGCTCAACCAGAATGTTCTGAGAAATTGACTATCTTGATCTGAGACAATGGTTTTTGGGATTCCAAAATGTACCTAGACTCGTTCAAAGAAGAGCTTGGCAGTGGCCTCTGCTGTGATGCTCTTCTTGCAAGCAACTAGAATCGCCATCTTATAAAAGTGATCAACAACCAAAAAAACAAAGTCATTTCCCTAATTGGTGGATGGGAGGCCCGACATGTATTCCATTGATATGGATTCCCATGGCCTGTCAGGAGTAGAAACAGGGGTGTACAGGCCCTGTTTCTTAGTGGTTGGTTTGGCAATAGCGCAGGCAGTGCAGGACCTGGTTGGTTTGGCAATAGGTTTGGCTCTGAAGGCATTTTTACAATAAGAAAGAATGCCAAAAACCCTAAACATCCAAAAACCTAACCCTAGGAGATGAAACACCAAAAGTCATGTGGGCCCCATTTGGGTAAGCTAGTACATCAACTTCCTGGGGTCGTAACTTTTGCATATGATCTCCGTTTTAGGTGTGTGATAGCCCGTTGGAAAGGTATCACTGAGGAGATTCATTTTGGGGTCTCAATCATGCATTTGGATATCATTGAGGATCTCGATAACAAAAAAACTTCATTTAGGCCCTAAAAATGGCCCCGGAAGTAAAAATTGCTAAAAATAGTAAATTGCCAAAAATTTTAGAAAATTGTTTTCAGCCAGTTGGAAAAGGTGGGTGGCCACTGATATCCATCTGGTTCACAAAACCTCATTCTAGAATGTAGGGTAAATTTGAGTACCTCAAGAAGGATCTTATTATCACATTTTCCCAAACTCCCCTTAAGGAATGGCCAGTCATCCTTTTAGTTTTTGCTAATCCCTTCTCAAGCCTCAAGTTGTGAAGACGTCCAAGGTAGCTAGGATTCATATTCCTTGAGTCGGTATTTTGAACCTTTGACTTTTCATGATCCATTTCTTAGATGGATTGAGCACTCTCCTGAGGGCGTGTCTTGGCATAATGTTTTCCCTCCCACCTGCCTCCATGAGACAAACCTTACAGTTTACATTGATATGATACATTTTCTAACTCATGTTATTATTGTGCTTAACTTATCACTATTTTGGTCTATGATGAAGCACAAAGGCAGGTATTGTGTGACATTGCTGGATTGGTTACACTAGTCGTTTGAATACATCCAACATCTAGCCAAAAGGTAAGTACATGTAAGTGTTTTTCTTTACATTTACATTATTGATTGTTTTATTTTATTTTATATATTTATATATGTCGGGGTGACATTACCACCCCAATTTTGTTACTGATGTTTACTTTAAGATCGAGCAGGTCAGTAGGTTATGACAGATATTTTGAGGTTCTCATGCACTCTATAGTGAGCACATGTCCCCGAGTTGGAGCCAGATGTTATCCCCAACTTTTAGGGATAACTAGGAGATCATGTCTTGAGGCCCACGGGTCCTAGACATGGACTACTGAGAGAAGAATTGACTTTAGCATGACCCTAGAGGGCCCACCTTTTCTTTCTTCTAGCATCTTTGTCTTGTCAGCAACAAAAACATCGACCACCATTGGCTTGGTCTTGTGTCAGAGATGGTTCTTGCTCCATGAGTTAATTAGTCCAGGTATCATGGTATGTGTCACTTTGATCATAAAAAACCTTGAATATATGCATCTAATTCCTTTTATTTCTAACGACTGATTGGATATTACACTTGCCCAATTGACCATGTATGGGGGGATTGACAGAGTACCCTAGTAATCCTATGTCTGTAGGTTTTGGTTTTCCACTAGAGGGATTTCTGAAAATCCATTGTTCACTCCCTTCATAACATCAATTTTTCATCTTGTTTCCCGCTCACCTATCCCATTCCACTTGTCCAGGCATTGGGTTGACCTATTTTTGGGATTGCATATTATCTAGTGGGAAGAAGGGGCTAAAGGCCCAGAAGGTAAAACAAAGTTGGTAAAAGATAAAAGCCTAAGAATAAAACCACGAGATGCTTTGACCAGGGATCCCCGAGAAAGAAAAAAAATTATTCTCATCAAGAAACAAGAGGGACCCATAAATATAATAAAACAAGACCTAGTCAGAGGATAGGGGGTCTCATCATAAGCCATCCTATTAGGTCCATGGGTACCTAACAGTATGACATTACCACCAACTAGTTACCACACCAGGGTAGTGACTCTTGGTTGCATGGCCAAGGGAAAGGGGGTCTCATTACGAGTCAACCTTATCATTTCTGTGAAATTACTTGTGGGTAATGTTGTCACCACTAGTCACCACGTCAGGGAAGTTTCCCCTGATTAGATCTTGAAAAAAAAGGAAAAAAGAAATAAAGGATAAAAGAACAAAATGAATAAAAGGAAAGAATGGGCTTGGAAAAAATGCATCCAGGACAGGTACAACTCGCCTTCTACAAAGGCACCCACAGGTAACATTTTCTTTATCCTCTGCCCTCATTGCACCCACTTGCTTGGATATACCTTGACCACATCACCCACTTACATGGCTTGGATGAGGTATCTTCCTGGAACTTTCATTTTCCAGTGGACACTAGACTAATAGGGCACCTTGTCTTTTTCTCTAAACTTGTATTGTAGGATTGTGTAATGCCTTTGAACTGTTAACTGATTTATTAGGGATTTTGTGCACATGTTTAAAAACTATTGATGATGAGATGTGATTGACATTTCTATGATCCCAGTGACTGATGAGCCCATGGAGGGCATGGATATTGATGTGCAGGACCATTCCCGATGGACATGTACCATTTTGGACTGGTAAACATGGGAGATGATCAGTTTGGACCTCCATGGGGTTGAAGATCCCACCAAGGGGATACTGAGACCCCATTAGGGGGCAGAGACATGACATAGATGGATCAGGGGCTTTGCACTGAATAAGAAGAGGATGTTCCAGTAGAGGCCCCTTGGCGGAGCTTGACCTAGGGGGATTGGCCCTTTTTCAGTGGAATGTTGGCCTTGGAAGGACTGGGACATCACCCATGATGACCATGATGTCATACATCCTATTAAATGTCTTGGGAGGTAGAATGGGAAGTATTGGCATGTGTGGCATGATGGAGGAGCCCTAGGAGGGCTAACATTTTTCTCCAGGATGCTCCATTTTACCTAAAAGGGGATGACGTCTCCTTTGGAGGGGCTTGATGTCTCTTTTCATCTTGATTAGGGTTTTGATTTAACATTTTAATGTAAAAGCAATATGATTTAGTGATTTTTCCTTGTTGGCCTTTTACATGACCTAAAATGTAAATTTAGGTCATGATATTGTATAAATGGAGGATTTTCTCCTTCATTTTTTCATCACAACTCACTCACTCCTTAAGAAGGTCTAAAATTTGCACCCTCTCTTGGGTTATTGGTTGGTTTAGTGATGAACACTTGTTGAAGGAGGATTTTCTTGGCATAATTTGGTATTTCTCTTAATGGAAGGTGTTACAACTAACGTTTACAATGCTTTTTCTTGGTGATATGTAAGTATTTTTCTGCAAAACTTCTTGAATGAATGGTTGTAGTTTTATCTCTTTCACATGTTTATAATTTTTCTTAAAAAAAACCTAGGTGACAAGCACACAAGTAGGTCCTTGTCTCATGTCTCCATTGAGAGAATTTTCAGCCATTGATTGAAGAAGGAGAGAGCCTAGCCGTTGCTACACTCTCATTCTCTCTTCATTTTTTTCTAGTCATACCTTTTATAAGATAAGAAGAGGGAGATACCCTAAAGCCTAGGTTTTCTACACTTTGGGCTGATTTTTCTAGGGTTTGTTGGTAGAGCCTTGTTGTAGCAAAACTTTTCTTCATCAAACACTCTTGTCTTAGTTTCTTTCTATCTTTTCAGCTAGTCACACTTGCCATTCAGTTAAGGAAGGAGGAGAGAGCACCAAGGCCTTATTCACCTACACCGAAATGAGCTTCTCTCCCCTAGGGTTTTGACTTTGAGGCCTTTCTCTAGAAACACCTCAAAGCTTCTCCCTCTAGTCCTTAGCCATTTTATCCTAGTCCTTCAGCTCTTGTGTCCTTCACTTTTGACTCAATTAACCATAAGGAACTGATCTAAATACCTCACACATTGAAGTGAACCTGATCAGAAACAAATTTAAAAATATTGAATCAAACCCTAACTTCACTAACCCTAGCCTAAAACTAACCTTCTAACAATATATGTTTCTGTCATCTTTAGCTATAACATCATTGGTGCAGCTAGCGTCTTCTTTGTAAGCAATTGAATGGTGTTAAAGGCATTAATTGAATGAAGTATTGATTTGTCATATTGAATGCCATATTATTCCAGCATTTATTGAAGAAGTGATATAATTTTCATTTGCTATTTTATAAACATTGACTTCATCAATATTTATTGCCAAATTGCTTATGTGTTTATCAGATAGTCATTGATTTATATAAAGTACTAACCCATTGAGCTATCTTGCACATATCAGTTTGTTGTTTCTTTGTCTCAGGTAGGTATATCTCTTGGGGGGTTTTACTTTATTGGTTGATTAGCCAGGACTATCTACTCAGTGGTGACTTGTGAGGGGGGAATAACTACTTTATCTTATAATCCTTTGCCTTCTCAAAACCCTAGGTCACTAGGGACGTCTCCCTTGGGGCTTACCACCCTAAAGAGAAAGAACCATCCCATTGTGGTGACATTGGGTGGGATTGGTTCCTGTTATGCTAGTTTGACCTTCAAACCTCAAGCCTTTTATCCTTGCTACAAACTGCGTGATAATAGTTATGAATATAGTATGATCACAACAGTATGAGTTCCATCTTCTTGAATAGGGATAGATCATTAAATCTATATATAAAGGGAATAGATTATGTGAAATAAGCATGTCATATATAATTAATATGGAACCAATGTAAGTTGTAAGTGATATGTTGAACTGTAGGTATTATGTGCAATTATTCATATAGGTCATATTGTATTACACAGATTTCACTGTAATTGCCTAATATTGGTACACCTATAATACAGAGAAGAGTGTAATCTTCATAGTAATAACCATAACTAGGCTATCATAATAAGGAGTGCTTACTATCATATTAAACTTATAGGATGTGTATACCAGTACATATCACATGCTCGTATTGATTACTATGATTCCTATATTAAGTACAGTATAATCATTACTATTAACATGTGTAATTGATTACGGATAAACACATAGGGTTAAGCTCAACACCACATATAAGCTTATCACATTGATATGATATGAAAGTTGTGAAGTAAGACCATGGAAACTTATGAGCATATATCGAGTAATCAGATAGGAGAAAATTATATATATGGGTTTCATTACCTTATCATAGGTAACTAGTAGAGATAATGGTATAAGTACTATCTTATTAATTAAGTTGATATAACAAGGGTAACATAACACTTGTATGGGCTTATCATATGTATTAGTCAATATTCAATTATTACATCTATTTGTATTAGTATCACTAAACAGTTTATTCACTATATACCCTTATTAGGATGATACAAGGGAATTACTTCATTTTAGAATTTTCTAGTTGCAAAATTTAAAAATATCAAAAAAATAAAAATAAATTGCCATTTTTTTTTAAATACCTTCATAACGTCGAAATTGCAACATATAGTAACGTTTCTCCCATGGAACATACATCGATGATATATAGCTAGCTATCGGTTGAGAGACATTATGATACGTCGGAATTGCAACGTATGGTAAGGTCGCTCCCATGGCACATACGTCGAAGATATATAGCTTTTCGTCGGTTGAGCGACATTACTATAAGTTGGAATTGCGACATATGGTAACGTCGCTCCCATGGAACATATGTCAGAGATATATATCTTGTCGTCAGTTGAGCAACATTACTATAAGTAGGAATTGTTACATATGGTAATGTTTCTCGTATGGCGTCCACGTAGTGGAGACTGATGAAATTGGATGTCAAAATTTCGATGTCTCTGACATCGCTATAACGATGACTATATGTGGTTTGGACACTCAAATTCGAGATGACACGTGTATGCATGAAATGTCGCAATAGATAGGATATCTATGGCATTGGAAAAGCAATTTCATGTGAAACAAATTTTGAGGGGGTTTGTTGTTTGTCGTTCATTCGACAAACAAAAGTGGCAATTGCATCGACCACGCCCTCATAATTTGACCCAAATGTACTAGTGGTTTCATAATAAGATGCATGGAAAACTTCCTTTAAAGCCAAGAAGGGATTGTTTAAGTGGTTAGTTATGTCGTTTGGGAACTGTAATTCTCCGACAACCTTCATGTGTGTGATGAATGATGTATTTAGGCCATTTCTAGATGATTTTGTGATTGTATATTTAGATGACATTCTTATATTTAGTCGGACTTGGGATGAACATGTAAGGAATGTAAATAAGGTATTATATACTTTGCAAAGGGAAACATTGTATGTAAAATTTTCCAAATGTGAATTTTGAAAGACTACACTTGTGTAATTAGGTCATATTGTAGGAGGAGGACAATTGAAAATTCATCCTTCCAAGATTGATGTAATTGTAAATTGGCCTGAGCCCAAAAGTGTAAGGAAAGTACAAAGATTCTTAGGTGAAGTCTAGTAGTAGAGGAGATTCATTTCAAACTTTCCTTTTATTGCAGATCCTTTGCATGTGTTAACCAGTGTGAAGAAAAGTTTTTAGTGGGGAGGAAAACAACAAAAATCCTTTGACACTTTGAAGGAAAATATCAGTATTGCACCAGTATTGAAGGTTGTGATGCATATTTTCATGTTCCAAAGAAAAACATGAGTAAGCTAGATAAGAAGGATGAAAAGTGTATCTTTATTGGATATAAAGATGGTCTCAAAGGTTATAGGCCTTGGAACCCAGAAACTAAGAAGGTATTATATAGCCGAGATGTGGTATTTAGAGAAATGAAGGATGTTGTTAAACAGGAAGTCCTACCATGTAAGGAAGAACAAGAGAAAATAGATTTTTTTTAAAGGATGATGAATCAGACTCTATAAAAGACCAAGAATAAGAAGAAGAATATCATCATACTCCAGTATTGAGAAGATCGGTTTGAGAAAGAATGCTACTGAAAAGGTATACTCCATCTAATTTCTGTTCAAATTTTTATTTGTCTATTACTGATGATGAGCCTAGAAATATCAAGGAGGTAGTGGATTCAGAGGATTGAAATGTTTGGAAAAGGGCCATGGATGAAGAAATGGCATCTTTGGATAAGAATGACGCTTGGGATTTAATGGAGTTTCTGACTGGAAGAAATCCCATTGGCAGCAAATGGGTATTTAAAAAGAAGTTGAATGCAAAAGGAAAAGTGGAGAAATACAAATCTCGGTTAGAAGCAAAGGGTTATTCCCAGGTTGAGGGAATTGATTTTGGTGAGATTTTTTCTCATGTTGCCAAGTTAACCTCTTAAGATTTGTGTTATCTGTTGTTGTTTCATTTTATTTTGAGGTAGAATAGATGGATGTGAAGAAAACATTCCTACATGGGGATCTGGAAGAAGAAATCTATATGAAGCAACCAGAAGGTTATGCTATGAAGGGAAATAAGGAGATGGTATGCAAGCTAAAAAGGTCCCTGTATGGTTTAAAACAATCACTAATGATGTGGTATAAAAAAATTGATACTTATATGCTAGAACTTGGCTTCACAAGAAGAAAAGAGGATCATTGTGTGTATTTTATATTAATTGGTGATCAGTTGATTTATTTGGTATTGTATGTGGATGACATGTTGTTGATAGCAAACAACAAGGAGATTATATAGGATGTGAAAACTTAGTTATCCTATAAATTTGACATGAAGGATCTTGGTGCTTCAAATTTCATTTTGGGCATGGAAATTAAAAGAGATTAGAAAAAGAGGAAACTCTTGTTAAATCAAAGAAAACATGTTGAGACAATATTGAAGAGGTTTAATATGCTTGAATGTAAACCGGTCAAGGTTCTTATTCATGTTGGTGTAAATTTATCTGTGGATCAGTGTCCCAAGACACAGGAAGAGGAGGGGTACATGTCTCATGTTCCATATGCGAGTGCAGTTGACATTTTGATGTATGCAATGGTCTCTACTAGACCGGATATTGCACATGCAGTGGGATTTTTGAATAGGTATATGTCAAAACCAGGGAAGGAGCATTGGACAATAGTAAAAAGGATATTCAGGTATTTGCATGGCACTGCTAGCTATGGATTGTGTTATGAAGGAAGACCGGGATTGGATAGAGTGGTGGATATACATGGCTTTGTGGACGTAGACTGGGTTGGAGATCTGGATCGTAGGGGATCTAAAATTGGGTATGTGTTTAACCTATTTGGAGGAGCAATAAGCTGGATGAGGAAAAGACAAACTGTAGTTTCACTTTCGACTACAGAAGTTGAATACATGACAACCACTCATGCAAGTAAGGAAGCAGTACGATTACAAATATTGTGTTCAGGTATTGGGTTGGTACAACAAGTTGTAAGGATAGATTGTGACAGTCAGAGTGCAATTTTTCTAGCAAAGAACCTGACTTATCATTCAAAGACAAAGCATATTGATATTCAATATCACTTTGTGAGAGACATAATTGAAGAAAAGAAAGTATTGTTGATGAAGGTGGACACTTTGAATAATGTTGCAGATTCATTAATAAAATCTATGATCACTTAGAAGTTCTCTTGGTGTATAGGATCCATGGGCATTGTTGCCCTGGCTTGTTGACTATGTAACCCTGTAACCCCTTACATGCAAAGAAAACAACAAGTGGGAGAATGTTGGGTATGTGTTATATTCTTTGCACGAGTAGAAAATAATATTTAGGTGGTTTTTCTCCCTCAGAAAATGTTTCACATATTTAGGTGGCTTTTTGACACATGGTATTTTGCCGATGGTTTTCTATTTCAGGTTAAGGAATTAGGGTTGTTGACTAATCCATGTCATTGGGTTAGGGTTTTGGATGTCGCTAGATCCTGTATGTATATTGTATTGTAAACAATGTATCACCATGAATGAATATAGAAGATGTTGGTTTTCCCGGTTTGGGTTTCCAGGGGAAAAATATCTATGTAATGTCTTTATTTTCCATTGTATATTTTATGTTCTTTTACTAAAAATATGTTTGTAGTTAATAATGTACAAGGTTAAAATCTACATTATAAGCCTAAATACTAATCAAATTCTCTCTAAAAATGGATATGTAGGACCTTATCATCCACCAGGATCATCCCCTATCCAGAGATGAAGGGAGAGAGGTGTCATAGCAAGAGTGTATGTTTCTGATCTTGAGACCATAGAGAAAAACCTGGAGGGACTCACTATGAACATCCTTGATGCCACCATAGATGATATTCCTAGGAATTACCAATGCCACATATTGGGGGTGTCTTCATCCATCGATCAAATGTTGCGTAGAGTAGCATGGGCAGTCGCGTGTTATATGGAGTAGCATATGTGATGCTTGTTGGATACGAAGTTCCATGCTTCATGTTTTTGTCATTTTGGTCTTCGAACAAAAACAAGTTTTTGTAAACTTTTATCATTATATATATAAGGATTCTACCAGCTTACTTGTTTTATGTACAAAGTGTGATTGGATTTTATAAATGTCTCAAATGCATGTCTAACACATAATAATCCAATGCATATGTTAATCTATTTAGACATATAGGAATGTGTTGATATTCAATGTAATCAAAATGACGTTCCAAGAGGCGAATTTGTAAATATACCCTTAAAAACGTAGGACTTTGAATAGAATAAACATTACTCAAATATATCACTACTAACTGTGAATCAAGTCCCACAACCAGATGATGGATTCCAAGTGAAACAATGTCAGTTAACAACTCGATAACTGCACTATATTCTGCAATATTTTTAGTTGCACGACCAAGGCAAACACCATGTAGACTGATTAACTCATCTATAGGTGCATAGATTTCCCAAGCAACAAATGCTAAGTTTTTAGTACTGCGAGTAACAATATTAGCGAAGCCAATGTAGGGTAGAGAAGACACAGCCATCTAGAAACCAAGCACAATGAAAGGTAAGTCGTCAAAAGGTAGAAACCAAAAATGAAAAATCACACAAGAGTATAATACATAGAAATACACAACACTCATGAAAAAATGACTTAAGCATAGTACTTCTTCCATTATAGCCCATTTTTGGGTTCACTCAAAGGAATCCCATCATAATCCACTAGTTCATAATCCCCTTTCTCCAACACTCATTTCATAATGTAAGGACCCCATCACATGGGCTCAAATTTACTAGCCACTAGAAAATCATGATCTTTCTCATAAAGAAGAACTAGATCACCTTAAGAAAAAATACGTGGTTTGAGATGCTTTTCATATTGAGCTTTGATGTGCTTTTTCTATGTCTCAATAACTAAGGCCACATCACGACAGGATTCATCTAATTGCATCAAATACAAAATATGTTCCTCCTCAACCAAGGTGTTAGGGAGAATTTCGACAACTATCTTCAAAGATGGAATCTCACATTCAATCAGAAAAATTTCTTCGATACCATACACTAACTGGAAAGGTTTGAACCCCATGGAAGACTTAACGGATGTCCAATATGCCCATAATGTTGAGAACAACATCGTGTGCCAATCTGACTTATGAATTCCTACCATCCGTCGAAGCATAGTAGTGAGAACTTTGTTGATTGCTTCAACCTAGCGATTGGCTTGCGGATAGTAAGGGTTTGAGTTTTCATGGTGAAGACCCAACTTTTCAGTAAGTTCATACATCATGAAATTATGAAAATTACTACCGTGATCGGTAATGATATCTTGAGAGACACCAAACTGAGTAATAATACGATTGAATATGAATAATGTTGCAGTTTTCCCGGTGCTATCAAATGTAGGCATTGCCTCAGCCCTTTTAGTGAAATAATCCACAACTACAATAACATATACATGCCCCCTGATCGAGTGAGGGTTACATGTCATGAATTCAATTCCCCATTTGGTGAACGGACCAATGGAAACTACAGGGTGAAGAGCAGCAGGGTGAGATTGAATCTTCTTGTTGTAGGTTTGATAAGCGTGGAATTTATGGACAACATCTTGTTGTAGGTTTGATAAGCATGGCATTTATGTACAATAGTAATGCAATTCTTAAACAACAAAGGCCAAAAATAACTAGCTCATAAGATCTTTTGGGAAGTGGCATACCGAGACATATGAATGCCACATGCTCAAGAGTGACATCCATTCAAATATTTCTCAGCTTCATTGTAAGTGAGACATTGTCGAAAGATGGAATCAACACCATGATGGTAAAGGGTATCCTCAAGGATAATGTATTGACAGGATTGATACTGAATACAATGATGATCTGTACTAGAAAGATCAGGCTAAACAGTTTGGGTCTTGTTGACGAGCGAAACTGTTCATCCATCAATTGAGAGAGTGGAACCGGTCCGGGGTTGTCTAAATAACCCAAGCCATTTGGAATGAACCACCCTGACGAGTTTAACGGCTCCATTGACCACTCTAAGGTCTTTAAGAGAACCAAAGAGAAAACTAATATAAACTAACTAAAACTAATAAAACAAATTAACTAAAAAAAAACAAACTAACATACTAATCTAATTAAAACAAACTACTAAATTAAACTAAAACTAAATATAACTATTCTAACTATTATATACAATCTACTAATTACTATTATAATAACTCAAATCAACTATCTAATTACCAGCTGCAATATTACGTATTCACAAATGTACACTATAAACAACCTACATATTTAATTAAAACCTGCAAAACTCATGTGTTTTCTGCCCTAAGACAGCCAGGAATCTTTTTTGATTTTTTATATTTTATGAATAAGAGATAAAAATTATTGAAATTAAATAATCTAATATATTTACTGAAATTAAACAATCTAATATATTAATTCTATAAATCTAACTAAACTTATATCTGAACTAAACTACTAATGAAAATAGTAAACAAAAGAATAACTGACCTGGAAACGCTCCAAGTCTGCCCTGTGTATGATGAATTCTAAGCTGGTCAGAGGAAGGAAACTTGCACCGGTTGATCCAGAAGATTTTTGTAAATGATTGGCTGTGCTGCTCCTTGAAGAGTTTACAGGACAAACAAAACATAAAAAATCATAACAACTATAAGATGTATAAATCTCTGCAATAAGGGAATCCTGTTATGCAAAAACTTATATTAAATAATTCAACTTATGAAGAAGATAAACCTGTCATTCACAAATTGAATTAAACAATTGTTATGTCTTTTATACACTTGGAAGAAACCAGATATGGATTACAATGATTAAAATTATATCATTTGCACATGATTAAGATAGCTAAAGTAGTCATTAACCATATACAAATTGATATACACAACATGAAACAAAATATTCATATAATGAGAAGCTAAAGTTGTGACAGAACACCAAATTCTACTTCAGTCTGTATTAAAAATCCATATCCTTATTCTCCCACGAATGAGGATCTTCATTATTACAAAAATGATAGGTATTTATAAGTCTCTCCACAAGGTAAAACCTCCTTGTGGATAATATTAAATTGTTTTACATAATCTTGGAAATATCCCAAAATCAACTAAACTAGGAAATCAAAAATGCAAGTGAAATCTTTGAAATATCCCCTAACTTCTCATCAAAGCCATTGCCATTTCGAATTGATCTGCAACAGACCAAAAATAGCCAGTTAGAAAGACATTTTTATTAATAAAACAATAAAAAATTGATCCTACAGACTTAGCTACAGAATCATCTGATTCTGTAGCTAATCTAAAATGGCATACAGGATCAAATGCAATCAAATCAAATCTTTTTTAAAGGAATCAAATCCAATTTTATTTCAATAAACATTAAAAACAAATTACTAATGATTCAAATGATTTTATCATTCCAATTAAACAAAATCAAAAGTAATTTAATCGAAACAGGGGTAAGGATACTCTGTTTCATTTTACCATAAAATCGGGTCAAACAATATCAAGGCTGTTTCATATTAAATGAAATTATTGGTGAATCATATCACATAATATACGATGTAATACAACACAATCATAGTCCATGGTAGCATGAGATTCATGTTGTTTTAATCATATACAAAGATGGAAATTCAACCAAAATTCACCATGGATTTCGATCGTTGAACGTTACACAGTCAACAGACATGATCAACAAGTAGTAATCAAAACCATCATTGACTCATTATAGCCATAACAACAGATTCATATCATTCAATAAAATGTAAAGATAGGTAAACTGTTTCGATTGTGTTCAAATGAAATCATACTCAATCAGTATCGACCTAATGAATTTTGTGATTGATCCCCACACAGTTAACAGACAGGAGCGTGATAGAATCAACAGAATTCATAATATAAACTAGGTAAATAATCAAAACAAATCATGACTGAGTCTAATATAGAAACAACTTGTGAGACTGGATACAGTCAATTTCGTTCCTCGAATCGAATCTAAACAGCATATTCAATACAATACGGATCAGACTGATAATATGGTGGAGAAAACCAACACAAATCAACCAGCTGGATATAACTGTTACAATTTGTATCAATTCACGATTTGGGTGGAGATAAAACAAAATCATATTAAACATAATCCAAACTGAATCTGAGCTGGCGAAATTCATATGTAAATGAAACCGAAATAGTTGACCATCAATCATATCATATACATTATAACCAATTTGAATCGGAACATTGGTTGTGTTCAAAATTGAAATGTGAAACAACTTATGTCCATAATAGATATAGTGACTTCAATTAGCAACAAAACATCCAAAATTAAGCTAAATGAAACAAATCAAATCCATACTACGATCCAATCGAATCGACGAAAGAATCCAATCGAAACTAAACTGGGAAAACGAATTTCATTAATCAAAACATAACTATGTACACAATGCATATTGTGTGACAGAGCAAATCCACGTTGTAGACATAATCAATCCAAAACCGAATTCAAATTCATTATATAAACAAGTGATAATACATACCAGTGATGCTGCTATAATCATGCCAATTTTGAATTCACGACCGCTGTAGCTGTCTCCACATTCTTAAACAAAATAGAACCTCTTGTCCTTTGTTTCTTGTCAGTGGTTTGAAGCTCAGCCTTTTGCCTGGTAAGCTGTGCAACTTGATCCTCCAGAGAATGAATTTTGGACTGTAACATTGGTACATCAATATAGTACCTTTCTAACCACGAGCCGCACTGATCACATGGTGGAATAGTTGGTCGAGGTAGAGTAGGAGAGGGTTTTGATGAATCACTGGGGTTTGGACATGGCAGCTTAATGCCAGGATAATTAGGGTCATTTTTCAAACAAGGTGGTAGGGTTTTCACAAAGTCGTATGAGGGTTTGGCACACAAACCTTCTGAATAGGGATATTCACTTGCCAAAAACCGTTCGACTTCCGAGTCGGAATATCCACTCAAAATGATAGGGTCAGGGTTGACAGGAGGTTTAGGTTTGTTTCTTTCCATGCGAGAGATTAATAGAGCATTATGTTTTCCTTTGGAATTCGCAGTAGTTTTGGATTTAGGTATTTTATCCATAGGATTAACAGTCGGGTCATCCTTGGTCACAGAATGAGGTAGGTCGATAGGTGAGTCGGGTAAGGGTTTGGGTAATAGGATACTGTAGGGTACCAGGGGTATAGTCTTGTCTTCGGTAACCGCGGGTTTGTCAACCTGTGGAGGATTTGAATCCTCAAACTCATTGCGAGCCAGGAAATCATTCCAACAGTCTCCGTGTAACCCCAAATGACAAACAACAATAATTTTAACCAACTCGAAGTGAAAGAGGTTGCTATCGGCCTAATTCCTTTTATATCTTTTAGACATTTTAAACAGGCTTCTATGCAGGTAATAAGGCATATTAAGCTCATAGCCCATGAAAACCATAAGTAGACGAAGGTGGTGTAAGAAAACAAACCCATACCGACCCTCACAAGTGATAAACTGTTTGATAACCATTAGCAAATCATGCCAACGTTGCTTGAGCATATTCGCAGGCAAAAATTTGTCACAGGAGCTCACCCTATGCAACTGGAAGAGCAGTGTCCACGAGACCTCTTCCACTTTGCAATTTTTGGATGATATTTGTCTAGTGGCACGCAGATTGGTAGATAAACTAAGAAATTGCTCGTCAATTTCCAATTGGACATCCCTGACCTTGGCTCGACAGCCATCAAGGGTTAATGCGAATTGCCGAGACACATAGGGGTTAAAACCATCAAACTTTTGTATGAACGGGAGCCATCCAAATTCCTCAACGTCAATGTGAGCACTGTCAAACATCAACAGAGCTTGGAAACCGTTTGGTTCAGCCCTCACGACTGGACCCATGGTGCGAGTGCATGGTAAGGGTTAGGGTCACAAACACCAGCATACAGGAGAAAATTCATTCGGTCTAACCACTATGAATGATCAAAGGGGAAGCATTCAATATGCATGTGCGAGGGTGGTGGGATTATTCACCTCCATGCAAAGCAGTAATGACAAGGTACAACCTCCATTCAATCAATCAAAACATAGTTCAAACCATAATATTGGGCCAACCCAAAAATCAAATGGTGGATAACATACCAATGCTCCAATGTATTATTTCAAACCACGAATGTTCAATATGAAATCAAACCCAAAAGTTAAATCTGCGCCATTGTTTGAGTGTGTAATCAAACGTTTATAAAACATTGTGACCATCAATTTCATAAAATTTGCAAGCCAAGAGTTATAACAATAAGGATCACATCATATAAAAAACAAAATAAAACCATGACCCCTATGCAATCGAATGACTAGGCAAGTCCCAAACAATAAATTTTCATGCTCAATGCCTTACCAGCTTAATAAAATTAAATTGCGCAATCAAAGTAAGAATAGGAAAATAGGCATAGTTTGAAAAATCATTCCAGTCACTTAATAATAAACCAAAGGTAAGTGCCATTCAAAATATCAATGAGAAGATCATGACAGTTCAAATAACAATGGAGGAGTTTTCACGTTTACAGTCGTGAAAACTAAATGGAAACCTATTTGCAAATTGTTGCAAGAAATGAAAACATCGTTTATTTTCAAAATGCGATGTCAATTTGAAGTTCAGAAGACGTAGGTGTAGGCAGCTTATAAGGCAATAGAAAAAATTGTATTGGCTGCCAACAATGGTGACACACTGGGAGAAGCAGTTATCTCTATCAAAAGAAATGAATTCGGATTAGGACAGCAAAGAAAATTTCAACTCAAAAACAACCATCAGAAAATCGTACAAACATCATCATTTACTATCTTTTCCAGCGATGTTTTAAAAGCTGAAAACTAATAACAGTCTTAAGATCAACAAGTCATGATATTAATGATAAAATATTCAATACTGTTGGCATGGCCACTGCTGCCAGCAGGCATCCATAGCCTCGACAGGGTTTCCATTTAACCCACTTCGACATCTGTATCCTGTCAAGAAGTTCTAGATCAGAATAAAGGACATTAAAGAGGTTTCTCATAATTTTTTACACAAATTTTCATGTACCCAACATTGCTTCGCTGCCAGCAGGCCTGTTCAGTACCCCGACGAAGTTGTCTTGGTGCCATGCTTACATTTACCCACTGCTAGTGGACCTATTTAGTATCCTGGTGGGTTTACAAACACTTCCCACGGCTCTTATTAATATTTTTATTTTGTTTTTCTTTTATGGATAGCTGAGCGGGGTGACGCTGAAAATCCTGATATTTTATCATATTTTTTAGACCTCATCAGAATTTTTGACACTGTCCTTTATTCAGCTCCAGAAATGTTTTATTTACAAAACAACTTACTATGACAGGGAGACATCCTTTTGAGTCATTCCTTTACGGAAAAGGGACAATCTAAAAAGATAATAGATGATCATGACAAACTTTGCTCAGAGATTGAAATTAGTAAACTTCTTTCAAACAACAAAATTTTCCAGCATAAATATCAGTTTCAAAAATATATCACTGATGTTCGTACAATCTTCCAGAAGTTATTTCAGCGAAGAAATTTTCCCATGGTCTTTGTCTGAATGGCTCAGCGCACAGGCATGCATATGTTTCAAAAACACAAAAACTGAACAATCAAATCAAAACCAAAAATGAAAACAAAGGAAAAATAAAAACAAAAGGAAATATTTACATAATATACAAGGGTAGTAATCAAGCGAAGTATCTTTTCAGGGCTTGGCCATTCACCGGATAGGTGTCAAGCTACCCTTCAAGATTCTATAATCGAAAGGAACTAGGACCCAACTTTTCAGCAATAAAAAATGGCCCAAGCCACTAATTTTGAAACTTGGTGTGCTCACCCTTTCCTTCGTGTGGTTTGTCCCACTTTAAGACGAAATCGCCTACCTCAAAATACCTATCAGAAGCAGATTTAGAATCGAACTAGCTTTTAATTAGTTGTTGATGTTGATCTAGTTTACGCTTAGCTTGGGTTCTTACTTCTTCTAACTTCATCAAAGCGTTAATACGACTTTCTAAAGGGGGGCAATCTTCTTCTTGGACTTTTTGTGACAATTGAAGCGAAGGAAGAAGAATGTGAGGTGGAAGAATGGCTTCTCTGCCATAAATGAGAAAAAAGGGAGAGTTACCTATAGTGGCTTTGGGTGTTACCCTATCAGCCCACGGTGCATTAAACAGTGCATTGTGCCAGTTCTTGTGATTTTCAGCCACAGTTCTCTTGATAATTTTGATTAAGTTCTTGTTCATTGATTCTGCTAAGTCGTTGCACTAGGGACAGTAACTAGCAGAATACTTCAGTTTTATTCTTTTCTCCAAAGTGAACTCACTCATCTCTAGAGAAGAAAAGTATGAAGCGTTATCAAAGACTAAACAATCAGGGATACCGAAACAAGTGATGATATTCGAGTTTAGGAAAGCGATCACCTGACTTGTGTTAACAGTTCTTAGCGTGGTGGCTTCGGACCATTGATTAAAGTAATTAGTGGTTGTCACAATATACTTGTACTGTTGTGAGGATGGAGGGTTAATAGGACCTATGATATCAAGGCCCCATTGATGGAAAGGAGAATTGACTGAAACGGGTTGCAAGGGGAAGGCTGGTTTTTGCAACCGCCCTGATGCTTTCTGACAAATGATACATTTACGGCACAAGGCATGGGCGTCCCTAAAAAGTGTCGGCCAATAATAACCTTCTCTTAAAACCTTATGAGAAGTGGTGTCGCCATCGAAGTGACCACCAGCTTCTCCTGCATGCAACTCAAGCAAGACTTTCTTTGCTTCATCTTTTTCAAGACAACGCATTAGTACGCCATCAAAATTTTGATGAAACAGTATACCGTTAACTAGATGAAAGGAGGCGGAATTTAGTCTCAACGATTTTATTTTGGCGGGGTCAAGGTGACGGGGTGCTGATCCATTTTCAAGACAAAATATAATGTCGTCGTACCAAGGACTTCTGAGGTTTTGTGCGCAACAAATCAAACTTTGATCGCGTGGTTCTAGGTTTGACGTATCACTATCTTCTCGCTGTCCTATCTATGAATCAACAACCAACTTACACAACCCTCAACCTCTCACGATCTGTGCTGGGGTGATCTCTAAGTCATACTCCTGCAAGGAGGTGACCCAGGAGGGCACAATGACCTTTGTCCTTGACTTCAAAAGATAGGACCGAAAATCCTTAACTGCTTTGAAAACAGTGTAGGTTTGTCGATCGACCGCTGGGTAGTTAAGTTCAACACCTTTGAAAGTAGAGCTCATAAAGGCGATGGGTACTTCATTGTTCTCGAGATTCTTCTGAGTTAGGAGTGTGGCATAGGAACGATCAGAGGAAAAAGTATAAAGTGTAAAGTCTTGAGAGAGATCAGGGCTCATGAGAGACGAAGCGTCTATTATGGCCTTCTTTATAGCATTGAAAGCTTGGTTTTCTGTGGGTCCCCAGTGATATTGGGTGTCTTTCTTAATCAGATTCTGGAGAGGCCTGACCATTTCGTAAAAGCTGGGGACAAATCTTCTCATGAAATTAATCTGGCCTAGGAAAGACTGCATGGATTTTTTGGAGGTAGGTGGGGGAAGTTTAGCGATAACTTGAGTCCTCTCGAGGTCAATAATCATTCCATCACTAGACACAATGAATCCTAGTAGTTTACCCTGTTCTACTGCAAATATGGACTTCTTGGGGTTCAAGGAGATGCCGTATTTACGACATCGTAGCAGAACGACTCGTAAGTGAGATAGATGATCGTCTTTGTTTTTCGAATAAACGATCACATCATCTAAGTAGACTACTACGAAGTGATTGATTAAGCCTCTAAAAGCAATGTCCATTTCTCTCTGAAAGGTAGCACCAGTGTTAATCAATCTAAAGGGCATTTTGCGATAATCATAAGTGCCCCACGGGGTGCGGAAGGTGGTTTTTAATTGGTCTGGCGGAGACATAAAGACTTGGTTGTATCCAAAGAAACCATCTAGTAAGGATAGCCTCTCGGAACCAGATACTTGTTGAAGGATCTGTTACATGGGCGGGACAAGATAGTTATATTTGTCATATGCTTTGTTGAGGTTCCGAAAATCGACACAAAGTCGAATTTCTTCATTTTTCTTCCGCACTGGGATGAGGTTGGATACCCATTGAGTGTTTCTAACAGAAAAAATTATTTTAGCACTTAGGAGTTTATTCAATTCTTTTTGTATGGTCGGTTCTAGTTTAGGATGCATTTTCCTCAGTTTTTGTTGGAAGGGTAAGGTTTGGGGCTTCATCGGGATGACATGTTGTATAATATTAGGATCAAACATTTTAAGATCATCATAAGTCCATGAAAAGACATCCTTAAATTCTTTAAATAATCTAACAAAAGAAGCTTTTTCTTGCTTAGAACATCCCAAGCCTAGATTGATACACTGAGGATTTTCGCTAGTCCCTAATTTGACTTTTTCATAAGACAACGAGGAACTATTGGTTTTGAAATTGACCGTATTTTTAAATTTATCTTCAAAATCATAAAACTTTTCTAATCTAACAACAAATTTGGGTATGACATTTACCATATCTGATAGAGCTTCAGGAGATTTCGGATTAGGTATTACCGTAAAGTCATGCAAATTGTCATCGTGCGTTTGTTCATCTATCAATGCACCTTGAAAGGTTTCTTCCATGTGCAGAAAGTTGATGATTTGTTGATCATCATCAAATACTCTCCAGTTTGTGATATTGTCAGGAACAGATGGTCGAAACAATAGCTCCACGGAAAATGCATTTGGGGATAATCCTTCTGTAGGAATAAGTTTACAGGCAACATTAGCTAGTAGATCTGCTTTGGCATTATTTAATCTAGGGATGGAATTTATATTAAAAGCAGAAAATTTGTTCATTAAACTCCATACCTCAGACTGGTAACATTTGAGATGCGGGGAAAGACAGTGTATAGAATCTCTTACTGTTAAGAAACAAACATCAATATAGCATAGAAAAACCTCAAGAAAAGTACTCAACGCCTTGAAAAAGAGATAATATCAGATAATAAGCCTCTTCGAGGGGGAAACCTCCTTTTACCCCACTTAAATGTTCAAGTACCAGATGATTCAAAATGA
>ML831041.1:0-18960 GCA_009831015.1 Picea engelmannii | reverse complement strand
ACCCCACTTAAATGTTCAAGTACCAGATGATTCAAAATGAAAATGTCTCCTTGGTATATATAGGAGACTAGGAGGTTTTAATGGCCTAAAGCCGACATAAATAAAATAAAATTACTAATCTAAATCACAACTAATGGCCTAAATCCCACATAAATAAAATAACATTACTAATCTAATATGCCCCAATTAAGTGGTAATGAGCCAATATTAGGGCTTAACACTTACCTGACTAACCACTATTTCAGAGTCGTCGAATACAACCAGATTTTGAATGTGCATGTCCAAGGCTTTTCTGAGACCTTGCAGTAAAGCCTCATATTCTACAGTATTGTTAGTACATTCAAATTCTAGCCTACAAGCCAATAATGTCTTGTTACCTGTCGGATCGATAATGATGCAGCCTGCACCAGCTCCTTCCTTAGACTTGGAACCGTCGAAATATAGAGACCAAATTTGATTTCCATCGGGTTCATGGGACTATTGCATAGAAGTTGTTGGTTGCATACATGCTGTAATCTCGGATTGTTGTTGTGGATTATTGATAGGTGAAACTTCAGCCATGAAATTTCCGAAGAAGGTGTCCATCCCTTGGACTTATGGTGAATCAACAGGAGGTGTGTATGGTTCATTGGGGTCATTCAAGTCCGTTACCGTGAACTTGAGGTAATGCTCACGATTCACCCTGATCTTGTTGGGCTTACCGTTTTCTGTAAGACATAAGTGAGACCAGTCCGTTGCGAAGTAACCATGTAGCTTCTCCGACCAGTCCCTGCTCAAAAATAGACCATACACTTCTGGAATATCCACCACAATTATATCAATAACCTGATGAACCTTTGGGTTAGACGATAATCTAATCAATACATTTTTTAGTTCGTCTATCACTTTAACATATGTTCGATCAAGTTGTATGATTTTCAAAGAAGATGGTTCTACTTCGGCATTAATCTTTTGGCAGACAGACCAGGGCATCACATTTGATGATGCTCCTGAGTCAAACATACAATTATGCACATTTCTGTTGAAGGTTTCGAAAGTTAAAAGAAAAGGAGGTACATTCTTGCGAGTACTTAAAGTAGTAACTTGTGGTTTATTACTCGCATTTTCTAATGCTACTTTATCTACATTATTTGCATTATTTACATTACTTACATTATTTACAGGTGCTACAGGAAGGCTTCCTTTATCTTGAGGATCAGGATTATTTTTTGTGGAAGTCTTCTGCGGAACTTTTCTTTGCACAACCTTGCTACCATTTGAGTTACCATTCTTTCCATTTTATGAAATATTTTGCAACATCTTCTGTAACAAAAATGGAAACTTCAACAACTCATAAATAGAAATGTTATCCCTTAATTTTTTAAGATCTTCAACAACATCATAATCTAATTTAGGACTGACATTACTTTGTTTAGTTTCTACTGACTTAGAAGGCTTTGGAGGTGTAGGTGTAGTGTTCTCTGCAGGAGGTTTGTTTGATGTCTTACTCCTAGTGTTGTAAGGGTGGACAATCTCGAAGTTAGCTTGGAAGATACTATCCGAGAAGTGTCCAAGGATGTTTGGAGAAGACTCTTCTTCTTGAGTTGTTTCCTGCTCGACTTCCTTTTGAGGGATTTCAGGAGGCATCAAGTCATCTTGAGCTCCTAGAATTGTCTAGAGAGCACATTGCAAACTTTCTAGGTTCAAGCCTTCGGGGTTTGGATTAGGCCGGTTGGCGGGAAAAGGATTTCGGAAAGGAGGTTTGCAGGGTCCTTTACTCGAAGAATCTTCCTCAGTAGACCTTTTTAAATCTATAACTTGATTAGACAATTTTTGTACAACTTTGGTTAAATTTTCCAAATCAAAGTTTTCGGGTTGTGTTTTGTTTTGTGTAGGTCTGGGGAGAATTTCAATCTTCTTTTTGGAAGAAGAAACAGTCTCAGTTTCGTTGCTAGAAGATTCCTTAAGACTAAGTATATCTTTCTCAATCTGAGTAGCCTCTTCGAAGGCTTCTAACAACGTTGCCTTTTTAGATTGTTTAACCCAAATAGCTATACTTTGATGTAGAGATTTAGTGTAGTAAGCTATTACAAGACTCTCAGCAGGCATAGAACCTGCAGGGATTTTATTTTTAAGCGTTAAGAATCTTTTATTAAAATCTTTAACTTTTTCTTTCGGTTTCATCTTTAAGCTCGAAAGATCCATGACTAAGACTTCCGGAGGTTTACCATCTCCGAATTTTTCCAAAAAGAATGACTCAAAATTTTCCCAAGACACTATGGTATGAGGCTATTGGGCAAAGTACCAAGTGGATGCATTACCCTCAAAAGTGTAAGGGAACAACCTACATACAACGTCTTCATGTTCAACATTACGGATTCTGATGGATAACATAAATTTTTTGATATGATATTCAGCTATCTGTTTTGAATCAGGATCAAACTTGGGAAGCCATTTCTCTAGGTGCTTAGGTAAAGGGTGTTGGGCTCCAGGTACAGCTACAACATCCTGGTCCAACCAGGGTCTAGCAGGGTTGTTCTGATTTGCCATTGGGGTAGTGGGTGTGGAAGGCTGAGAAGGTGGTTTGCCTTCGTCAAAAGAGGAATCTCCTCCAGAAGAGGAAGGATACGAAGGAGGTGGTGAAGGAGGTATCCCATATCCTCCTGCAGCAGGATTTGTGTCTGGATTTGTAGGATTCACAATGAGGTTAATATCACCTAACTGTTCTCTGATATCAGAGAAGACTAAAGGTTGACCCCACAGACGGTTTGGTCACCTTAAACTAGCTAAGGCACTATGTGTTTTGATAAGAGATTAACGAACGATCTCTTGGATATCACCACCTGTAGGATTAGGGGTTGTTGGCTCAACTGTGATCTATGGATCTTCAGTTGAAGTAGTTGTTGTTTGAGGGGGAATATTATCTTGTGAACGAATTCTAGCCACTATAGGTGTGCGATTAGGTGGAGGAGGAGTCTTGCGACTGCCTCGTGCCATTAATTAAGTTCATGCCCTCCTTCTAGCGCCATTTGTCGATGAGAGAAACTGTCTTTCCGTCAATTGAGAGAGTGGAACTGGTCTGGGGTTGTCTAAATAACCCAAGCCGCTTGGAATGAACCACCCTGACGAGTTTAACGGCTCCGTTGGCCGCTCTAAGGCCTTTAAGAGAACCAAAGAGAAAACTAATCTAAACTAACTAATCTAACAAAAACTAACTAAAACAAACTAAAACTAATAAAACAAATTAACTAAAAAACAAACAAACTAACATACTAATCTAATTAAAACAAACTACTAAATTAAACTAAAGCTAAATATAACTATTCTAACTATTATATACAATCTACTAATTACTATTATAATAACTCAAATCAACTATCTAATTACCAGCTGCAATATTACTTATTCACAAATGTACACTATAAACAACCTACAGATTTAATTAAAACATGCAAAACTCATGTGTTTTCTTAAGACAACCAAGAATCTTTTTTGATTTTTTATATTTTATGAATAAGAGATAAAAATTATTGAAATTGAATGATCTAATATATTTACTGAAATTAAACAATCTAATATATTAATTCTATAAATTGAACTAAACTTATATCTTAACTAAACTACTAATGAAAACAGTAAACAAAAGACTAACTGACCTGGAAACGCTCCAAGTCTGCCCTGTGTATGATGACTTCTAAGCTGGTCGAAGGAAGGAAACTCGCACCGGTTGATCTAGAAGCTTTTTTGTAAACAATTGGTTGTACTGCTCCTTGAAGTGTTTACAGGACAAACAAAACATAAAAAATCATAACAACTATAAGATGTATAAATCTCTGCAATAAGGGAAACCTGTTATGCAAAAACTTATATTAAATAATTCAACTTATGAAGAAGATAAACCTGTCATTCACAAAATGAATTAAACAATTTTTATGTCTTTTATACACTTGGAAGAAACCAGACATCGATTACAATGATTAAAATTATATCATTTGCACATGATTAAGATAGCTAAAGTAGTCATTAACCATATACGAATTGATATACACAACATGAAACAAAATATTGATATAATGAGAAGCTAAAGCTGTGACAGAACACCAAATTCTACTTCAGTTTGTATTAAAAATCCATATCCTTGTTCTCCCACGAATGAGGATATTCATTATTACAAAAATGATAGGTATTTATAAGTCTCTCCACAAGGTAAAAACTCCTTGTGGATAATATTAAATTGTTTTACATAATCTGGGAAGTATCCCAAAATCAACTAAACTAGGAAATAAAAAATGCAAGTGAAATCTTTGAAATATCCCCTTACTACTCATCAAAGCCACTGCCATTTTGAATTGATCTGCAACAGACCAAAAATAACCAGTTAGAAAGACATTTTTATTAATAAAACAATAAAAAAATGATCCTACAGACTTAGCTACAGAATCATTTGATTCTGTAGCTAGTCTAAAAAGGCATACAGGATCAAATGCAATCAAATCAAATCTTTTTTAAAACAATCAAATCCAATTTTCTTTCAATAAACATTAAAAATGAATTACTAATGATTCAAATGATTTTATCATTCCAATTAAACAAAATCAAAAGTAATTCAATCGAAACAGGGGCAAGGATACTCTGTTTCATTTTACCATAAAATCGGGTCAAACAATATCAAGGTTGTTTCATATTAAATGAAATTAATGGTGAATCATATCGCATAATATACGATGTAATCCAACATAGTCATAGTCCATGGTAGCATAAGATTCATGTTGTTTTAATCATATACAAAGATGGAAATTCAACCAAAATTCGCCATGGATTTCGATCGCTGAACATTACACAGTCAACAGACAGGATCAACAAGTAGTAATCACAACCATCATTGACTCGTTATAGCCATAAAAACAGATTCATATCATTCAATCAAATGTAAAGATAGGTAAACTATTTTGATTGTGTTCAAATGAAATCATACTCAATCAGTATCGACCCAACAAATTTCGTGATTAATCCCCACACAGTCAACAGACAAGAGTGTGATAGAATCAACAAAATTCATAATATAAACTGGGTAAATAATCAAAACAAATCACGACTGAGTCTAATATAGAAACAAATCGTGAGACTGGATACAATCAATTTCGTTCCTCGAATCGAATCTAAATAGCATATTCAATACAATACGGATCGGACTGATAATATGGTGGAGAAAACCAACGCGAATCAACCGGCTGGATATAACTGTTACAATTTGTATCAATTCACGATTTGGGTGGAGATAAAACAAAATCATATTAAACATAATCCAAACTGAATCCGAGCTGGTCGAAAGTCATATGTAAATGAAACCGAAACAGTTGACCATCAATCATATCATATACATTATAACCAATTCGAATCGGAACATTGATTGTGTTCAAAATCGAAATGTGAAACAACTTATGTCCATAATAGATACAGTGACTTCAATTAGCAACAAAACATCCCAAATTAAGCTAAATGAAACCAATCAAATCCATACTATGATCCAATCCAATCGACAAAAGAATCCAATCGAAACTAAACTGGGAAAACAAATTTCATTAGTCAAAACATAACTATGTACACAATGCATATCGTGTGACAGATAAAATCCATGCTGTAGACATAATCAATCCAAAACCGAATTCAAATTCATTATATAAACAAGTGATAATACATACCAGTGATGCTGCTATAATCATGCCAATTTTGAATTCACGACCGTTGTAGCTGTCTCCACATTCTTAAACAAAATAGAACCTGTTGTCCTCTATTTCTTGTCAGTGGTTTGAAGGTCATCCTTTTTCCTGGTAAGCCGTGCAACTTAATCCTCCAGAGAATGAATTTTGGATTGTAACATCGGTACATCAAGATAGTACCTTTCTAACCATGAGCCGCACTGATCACATGGTGGCATAGCTGGTCGAGCTAGAGCAGGAGAGGGTTTTCACGAATCACTGGGGTTTGGACATGGTAGCTTAATGCCAGGATAATTAGGGTCGTTTTGCAAACAAGGTGGTAGGTTTTTCACAAAGTCGTATGAGGGTTTGGCACATAGACCTTCTAAATAGGGATATTCACTTGCAAGAAACCGTTCGAATTCTGAGTTAGAATCTCTACTCAAAATGATAGGGTCAGGGTTGACAGGAGGTTTAGGTTTGTTTCTTTCCATGCGAGAGATTAATCGGGCGTTCTTTTTGCCATTGGAATTCGCAGTAGGTTTGGCTTTAGGTCTTTTAGCCACAAGCTTAACAGTCAGGTCATCCTTGGTCACAGAATGAGGTAGGTCGATAGGTGAGTCGGGTAAGGGTTTAGGTAATAGGATACTGTAGGGTACTGGGGGTATAGTCTTGTCTTCGGTAACCACAAGTTTGTCAAGCTGTGGAGGATTTGAATCCTCAAACTCATTGCGAGCCAGGAAATCGTTCCAACAGTCTCTGTGTAACCCCAAATGACAAACAACAATAATTTTAACCAGCCCGAAGTGAAAGAGGTTGCTATCGGCTTGATTCCTATTATATCTTTTAGAGATTTTAAATAGGCTTCTATGCAGGTAATAAGGAATATTAAGCTCATAGCCCATGAAAACCATAAGTAGACGAAGGTGGTGTAAGAAAAAAAACCCATACCGACCCTCGCAAGTGATAAACTATTTGATAACCATTAGAAAATCGTGCCAACGTTGCTTGAGCATATTCGCAGGCAAACCTTTGTCACAGGAGCTCACCCTACGTGACTGGAAGAGCAGTGTCCATGGAACCTCTTCCACTTTCCAATTTTTGGACCATCTTTGTCCAGTGGTAGGTAGACCGGTACCTAAACTGAGAAATTGCTCATCAATTTCCCATTGGACATCCCCAACCTTGGCTCGACAGCCATCAAAGGTTAATCCGAATTGTCGAGCCACACAGGGGTTAAAACCATCAAACTTTTGTATGAATGGGAGCCATCCAAATTCCTCAAGGTCACTGTGAGCACTATCAAACATCAATAGAGCATGGTAACCATTTGGTTCAGCCCTCATGACTAGAGCCATGGTGCGAGCGCATGGTAAGGGTTAGGGTCACAAACACCAGCATACAGGAGCATACATGTATATATTTGGTCTCGTTAGTCATGAGACTCCGACTCAAATAGTATACCACATGTTCATCGTGTGAATCATCTTCTTGGACTAAAAGCATAGAAATGGTAGACTTTGAAGCAACTAAGTACAAGAAATAATCTTGACTATAATCCAAAGGAAACATCAGAGGTGTATGAGTTAAGGTGAGTTTCAAAGCTTCAAAATATTTTTGTGCAGTGTCGTCCCACACATAATCGTAACCATTCTTCAGTAGTCGAGTAAATAGTTTCATTAATTCAATGCAATTTGGGATGAATTGATGTAAAAATTTTACCTTCCCTTGCAAACTTTGGAGTTGGTGGAGAGTGGAAGGAGGAGGTAGATTAAAAGTGGCCTCAGCCTTCAAGGGGTCTACCCTAATCCTATGTCGACATGATAAAACCAAGAAGTCGTCTGGATTCCACACAAAAAACACATTTTTGAGGATTCAAACGTATGCGATAATAACGACAGCGTAGGAAAATGGTCAGTAGAAGTGTCAGGGGATCTTGGGGATGAATAGAATGAATTGGTAGATCATCTAAACAGGGTTGTACAATGTTCTTAATATCATAAAAATCATAATACATAGCTCGCTAGAAATTCTCTCCAACGTTTTTCAAACCAAAGGGTATTTTATGATAAGCGAAGTTTCCCCAAGGGAAAATAAAATAATTCTTGTGTTGATATACAGGTGAAATGTTGTTTTGATTATAGCCTAAGAAACCATCCATCAAAGAAAATATTTCACTCCCGGAACAATCGTCAACGATATGCTCAACAAAAGGGGTAGGATAATTTTCTTTAGGACAATCTTTTTTTATATCCCTATAATCATCACAAACATGGATCGTGCCTTGATTCTTGCTAACGAGAACATGATTTGACATCCAATCCGGTAAAGCCACAGGATAGATAAAACTGGCTTTAAGAACTTTTCAACATCAATATTAATAGCAATAGCTTTGCATGGGTGCACTAGGAGAAGTCATTTTCGAATAGGTTTAGCATCCAAGTATGTCTTAATCTCGTGCACAGTGATATCATGATCAATACCAAGAATTTCTTCATAAATCCAAGCGAAAACGTCACAAAATTATTGTAAAGGGTCTTTAAAAGTACGGACTTCATCAACAGAACATGATGCATGGATATGAACATTTTCCATGACTCTGGGCTTGATCGAAATGTCAAGAGGTATGGTAGGATAGATATTACTCAAGTTCCCTTCATACAAAACATTGCATGGAGGTTTAGGAATATAGGAATTAACAACAATGGTAGACGGTGTCAAAATATATTGATAGCGATCTATGGTATCAGTTTCCAAGAAGACAATAGAACAATGATGCCCACCATCTCATGGAGTCTCTTCCATAGACATGACTACCATGATCATCTTGTTAGTAGGAAATATCACATGAAATGGATGAGGAGATGTATCACATAGAGAAAAAGGAGAAGAAGACGTTGATTTAATAGCTTGATAAGCCAATTCCACTGGACTTAAAGGTATGTTGTCTTGATAAAGAAGGTAATCACTAAGGTTGGGTAATATCCACAGGTCATAAGACTTGGGGGTTTCGCCAACAGAAGTCGATACCATATTGATCGAGGTGATAAAAGGAGGAGGAATATTGGGTGGAGGAATGGGGAAAGTACCCATTAACGTTGAATCTTTAAGAACACCAACACAAACGTTCTCATATCCAGGAGGTGTTTTCGAGATAAAAGGGACGTTGCTAGTATGTGAATTAGAATTAAAGAAGACCAATTGATCGACAATAATGACCTTTCCTTGGTGTGGGAAACATAACACACGGAAAAGGGTATAAACAACTATGTCCATGTAGTCAATCCACCTATGGGCAAGTAAAAGGTTACAATCAAGAGGTGCATCAAATACCTTAACCTCAACATTAACCACTTTACCTTCTAACGTAATAGACAATGAAGGAAGAACATCGTAAGACTTGAATCATGTACCATTAAAAGATATAAGAGTATTGTGTGACTCACTTAGAGTAGGAGAGCCAATGTCTTTCCAACAAGTAACAAACATAACGCAAGTCGAGGCTCCTTCACCAATAATGGTTCAACAAATATTCTTGTTTTCCACAATAAATTGGATTTGAAATGCTAACTGTGGAAGAAGCCTTGCATTATGATCTTCCAAATCAAATATTATCAAATTGGTATCAGTAGGATCAATTACACCAATAGCCTTCAAGAACACCTTTCGTTGAGTAGGACAACTTTGAAGGATTTTGAGAGCCGACATCGCATAGGGTGCTTGGGCAAGGTCTTCTACAATACTCTATTTTTTGACAGCATGAGCGTGAGGATTAAAGGATGACTTTCGAACAACACCCTTGGGAGGAGGACCAAGTACTGTATCTAGGCCCATTCGTTCAATATGAAGAGGACCACTTGGAGGTCAAGTTGGTAGAGGAGATTGAACCAATGGAGGGGGTGTATCATCCACTTTTTCCTTCGAAGAAGAATAATATTTGGATCGAGTTGCGATTGCAACATCGTTATTTTTAGAGTCACTAGTACACATAAGTACATAAGACATGGTAGAGGGAGAGGGTTGGTCATGAATGGCCAATTGGGCCTGCTGCTAAGAAGGGAAAGGTTGTGACAAGATGGCGGGGGTAGAAGATGTACCGGTTCCCTGCAGGAACTTAGTAACTTTGGCACATCGTGAACAAAATTTTGTGTAGTGATCGGCACCACAAATAAGGAAAGGATAACGAAGCTTTCATTTGTCCTTATCATCAATAGGCTAGGATTTATTTCTTTCAGATTGTGGATTATTATTTTTATCTTCCTTATTCCTACCCTTCCCTTTGTTTTTATTTTTATTTTTACCAGTAGGTGTAGATTGAAATGAATTGACATCAGATATTTTATCAGGGGAAGAAGTCATATTAGGAGTATTATGTATAGTAGGAGTAGTGGATTTGGTATTTGTGTGACTAGTTGTTTAGATTGAGTCTCAATGTGAAAAGTGCCAATCACACCATCAAAAACATGGGAAGCTACTGAAGGTGTCAGGGTAGGATTCATAGATGGACGAGGAGTTTCAGGGAGCAAGTCATACATAGTACTTGTTTGTGAATAAACAAGATCTAAATACTGAGCATGACCAATCTCCTACTTTTCAGTGACAACACCACACATAAAAACATAACGGGCTATAGAACCAATAAGTGATTTAGTAAGCCACTTGACCAACAACTAGTGAGGAAGGGGAACTTTGATTAAGTGTCTTCACCTCCTCCATTCATGAATGTGATCATAAATGTGAGTGGAAGAAGATTGTTTGAAAGAACTCAAAATTTCAGTTCCTGTCTCATAACGTATTGGCAATTGGTAATGCATTAAGAAGACCATCGATAGAGTAGTGAATTCATTAAATAAATCTCATGGTAACTTGATGTACCATTTAGTTGTTGAACCCGTAAGAGTTTGTTGGAAAACACATAATCTTATAGAGTCATCCATAAATGAGTTAGATGAACACCAAATATGGAAAGTCATGACATGATTATTCAGGTCTTCTCCAGGTCAACCATCAAACTTAGGAATGTCATATGGTAGTTTGCTCAAGATGACAGTCTAGTAAGGATAATGCTAAAAGGATCATTCAGAATCCTAGATAAATCTGGTAAATCCAAAGTAGCAAGAAAAGGAAATTGTCTATTCACTTAAGGAAATTGGTAGTTGTGAGGAGGTAATCACGTAGGTATACAAGTAGGACCATAAGCAAAATGAATATAGTTAGATAGTCCTGACAGATTTGGTTGCGGAGGGTTTGGAGCTGCATAGCCAACAGAATTTGGTTAATTAAGGAAGCTTCCTTGAAGAGGAGCATTGGACTGGAAATTTGGACCCCAAGTAGGATTCATAGAACCTAGATACGGTTGGCGGAGATTAGGGGGTAAAAAATCATTAATTTGAGGATTTTCTCTCCCAGACTATTGTTGATTCACTTGGAAAGTAATATTCCAAGGTTGATATTGTAACACAGGTATAATTTGGCCAAAAAATGGGTTATGGAATCCAAATTGGGATTTCCCCCCAACTTGAGATTTCCCCCCAAGTTGAGGTTGACCTCCAACTTGAGGTTGACCTCCAATAGGAATCTAAAAACCATAAGTGATAATATGGTTGGTACCTCCAACTGGATTGGAGCTACTAGGGATAGGATGACAAGCTCCTCCAGGTATATGTGGAGGAGGAATATACAGCCCTCCGAAGAGAACCTGGCCAGGTGTAGGAACAAAAACAACAACAACATTGTACCCAGGTGGAACAAAAAGATTCAACCCTCTAGTCAGATTCTGGGAAGGATTAGAAATGGAAATATTCAAAGCGTTATACCCAGGAGGAAGTGAAGGATTTGATCTAGGTGAAAGCGGTGTTCCAATAGGAGCTTGGGATATCACTGTATTTCCAGCAGAAAAAGGTGTACCTTGTGAGACCATGGTAGAGTCGGCGTACTGTAGAGGAAGGATTGAGTGAGAACCAACCATCAGTTAGTCCACAATTGTGATGACATTATTGGTCGTACCAATGAAATTATATAAAGGTATTGTGTTAGTGGTAGACGTCACAGGAGTTTGTGATTCCATAGGTCGATTAGAACTCATTCCTAGGTTGTCAAAAATATTTTGTCCTAAAAAATGGAGAGCAACAAAGATAAGATTAAAAATTCTAGCAGTATGAATCAGGGTTATAAACGACTCACTTTGGAAAAGTAGATTGTCCACACTAGACTCTGCATTAGTTCTAGTAGGTACTTCAATATATTCGTCAACAACAATGTCTCCCGAAGAATTAATTCAGAGTAAATGTGGGTCTTGTACCACACTCAATAACGGGTTTTTGAGAAGTCTAAATTCTCCTAAAGAGTTATGAATTCTAAATTCTTCTAAAGAATTCGTACTCCCAATTTTAGAGGTTATTTCGTTATTGACTTCTCACACAAGAGAGCCTTCTGGTGAGTTAGGAAGCAAAGGTATGTAATCTTCCATATCTTTTAGTATCCCTTTCATCCTACATGAATGACAAAGGTCAATGTTAGTTGCACCAAATAAATAAAATCAGAAATCTATGGCCAACTAGAGAAACACGAAACACTCACTAATAAAATGTAGAAATCAAACCAAGCAAACAAACTTTCTTATTTCAAGGTCACTAGTTGGTGATGAAATCCAACATCATGAAATCAAGACAAGAAGGGGCTGGGATAAGCGGGTGGAAAATTTTTGTTGAGGAACTACTTAATAGACTTGTGCCTTGGTACAAGATCCCACACATAATCATGGGTATACCCTCCAAAGAGCTCAAGTGAGTTTGGCCAATGTTGATTCCAGGTACCATGAAGACCTGCCTCTCCACAGTCACCTCATGTAAAGACCCTAAATATATAGACCACTTGCCAATAACTCCAATGATGCCTTGGTAAACAGTCGATGGTCTGATCCATGAGCAAAGGCAGGGTATCTAGCCCAAAATCAACTCGACAAGATCCCACACATAATTGTGGGTATACCCTCAAGTGACCACCAATAATACGTGGAATCTCTACACTAATACCAACAAAGCAGGGTGAGTAACTCTGCCAGTCTCGATGCGACCTCAGGTTTTACCCTTGTGTGAGAAGGGCTTCCCAAGACAAAATGTAGCAAATGGATTTGAAACTCTCCCTATCACAACATACTATTGTGTGTTTTTATTCTTTGGATAGTGTGCCTTTCAAACTATTTCAAAGCATTATCCTAGCTAATGTTGGTGTAAATAATTTCTAGAAAATAAAATTTACTAATAAATTTTAATATTATGTTGTATTTTAAAGAGGTTGTTGCTTACTCAAAAAGGAGATGGAGATGGAACTAATGATATGTCTGACCTTGAACCAATAAAATGCAATAATATATGAATGTTCAATCTTTCAATTCGATGAAATCTAATCACAGTAGGGAGAAGGTATATTTTTGAACTACAAAAAGTTACGAAACATGATTTTTTAATGAAAAAAATTCCAAATAATCAAAAGTTACAAATTTTTTCAAATTTTCTCTTATAAATATTTAAATGAAAAAAAATTCTTGTAAAAGATTACTAAAAAGAAAATGATTTTCAATTCTTCCTTTCTCAAATCAAATTAGATATGTAAGACAGGGAAGAAAGTGTAATCCAAGAGGATTAACACACTCACAACCTTGTTCCCAAATCAAACTCACTATGTAGACAGAAATAAAAAGATAAGAAAACTCTTTGTCAAATGCAAAAAAAAAATATTTCTCGATCTATAAACAATCTGGAAAGTGAAAACAATCCAAAACTTCAAGCAAATTAAAGACTTTTCCCAACAAGCACTTAGGACCAAGATCGAGAGATTATATCCTTGTGACAAAAATCAAATGAAAAAAAACTTGCAAATTTTACAAAGAAAAACTTTCAATCACTGAAAATCAATCAAATGCAAGTTTTAAACTCATAAATCATTTAAACATTGGTATCAAGAGTTCATACCAAGCAATTGAGACAAGACTGAGTAGAAAAAATAAAAAATGGCTCTCTCCAACAATTCCTACAAGAATCATCGCAGCCTGTCAATGGAGCATAGAGCAACGATCTAGGGTTGTCGCAGGCTGCTAATCAAGTACAGTGAGATGTCATCTCCTTAGTATGAACCTACACAGTGCAACGTCAGAGAATCATTGCAGGCTATCTATATAGAACAGTGTGACGATCTCTGTAACTAAGGAAAAAATGGAAAGAAAGAAAAAACAATTGACTAAACCTTCAGACCTAGGGAGTCCAGATGAATCACCCACAAACTCAGAGAATGAATTTAACTCAAGGAAGATAGGCCAAAGAAAAGTAAGACACAAAAAAAAAAACAATTTGTATCCCCAGTATGGTCGCCAATTTTGTTGTTGGACTAATCGATAAGTGTGGACACAAACAGATTTCCCTAGTACCACCTAGAACTACAACATAATATAACAGAATATAAACCTTTCCCTAGGCCCTAATTATTGAGTTTAATAGCTAACAAGAGATATACAACATACCTTTTAAATGTTGCTTCCTCTTTCCATTTCCATCCTCGCTCTGCTCCAATTCTCTTGCAATATTGAACCTGGAAAGGAACACAAGCCAACAAAGTGAAAGCAATAAAGTATACTCAACAAGAACCTATGTATGTGATCAAGGAATCATACAATAAAACAAGAATGGTTTTATGGGAAATAAACACATTGTTGTATCATATTAAATAGAAAGTGGAGAATGCAACCAAATCCTTGATGTTGCAAGGTACCCTTTCAATGGCCCTTTTCTCTAACACACACACCTTTTATCCCAAGCCTTTGAATGAAGAAGATCCACCATGTATCTTGTAGAACTAAAACAAATCTCACAAGAATAATATGAAGTAGAATTTCTCCATACAAATATTAGCCTATTCAACCTTAGTCTTTTCCATGAGATATCCATCCTTATATAGTGTGAAGGAGATATGGATGAGGATATTAGGATGATCCCACCAAATCATAGAAGAAAGTAAGATCCAAACCATTCAGAGGCCATCTCATCTTCTAGAAGATCCCCTTCTAGAAATTTCATTAAATTTGAATTTTCCTTAGCTTTTGGTATCACTGCACCCTAGGTATATTACAGTTTACAGAGGTGTCCCAGTCCATCTCTAGAGCAGGGGGCAATGATTAGGCATCGTCGCACCCCATGCATTTTTCAGGGTGCGACGACCTTCCTTAATATGGTTTTTGAAAAGGGAAATCAAATCACTTTCCTAATGGAGAAATACCTTTTTATCTTTTCAGGGAACATGAACACATGTTGTCAGTGGATCACCGGGGTGACCAAAATAATGTGTAACATGAAGTGATGCATGAAAGGTTGTCAAATATTTGTAGGCCATATGGAGGAAGAATCTAAGGATAAAGTACCAAATATTGAGGATCATGCAGTCCTGGAAGATTTTGAGGATGTGTTCAAGGAGGTACCAGGACTACCTCCAAAGAAAGAAAATGATTTCTCCATAAACCTGATGCTTGGAGCAGCTCTAGTGTCAAAAAATCCTTAAAGAATGAGTACACCAGAGATGAAGGAATTGCAAATGAAGCTTGAAGATCTTCTGAAGAAGGGGTATATATGCCCAAGTGTATCACCTTGGGGTGCCCCAGTCTTGTTCATGAAGAAGAAATATGTGACATTAAGATTGTGCATTGATTTCAGACAGTTGAATAAAGTGACTGTAAAGAACAAGTATCCTCTGCCAAGGATTGATGATCTCCTTGATCAATTGAAGGATGCAAAGATATTTTCAAAGATAGATCTCAATTTAGGGTACCATCAGATAAGAATTAAACAGGAATATATCAACAAGATTGCCTTTAGGAAAAGGTATGGTCATTATGAGTTCATAGTGGTTCCATTTGGGTTATCAAGCGTGCTTGTTATTTTTATGTGCTTAATGAATGGTGTTTAAAGGGAATATTTGGACAAGTTTATCATTTTCTTTCTGGATAAAATCCTTGTACATTCCAAGTCATAGGAAGAGAATGAGCATCATTTGAAGATGGTTTTGTGGGTGCTAACAAAGCAACAGTTGTATGACAAATTGAGCAAGTGCTCATTTTATCAAAACATAATTCACTACTTGGGGCATATCATTTCAAAGGATGGGATAGTCATGGATCCTAAGAAGATAGAAGACATTAGAGGATGGTCAAAACCTAAGAAAGTGACATAAGTCAGATCCTTTATGGGTCTAGCTAGATATTACAAGAGATTCATTACAGGGTTTTCGAAAATTGCTCACCCAATCACTTGATTACAAATCAAAGGTAACGAATTGTCAAAAACTCTTGAATGCATTATTTCTAAATGTGATCTTGAAAACATTTCAAGTGAATATGGCACAAAGGAGGATCTCAAAAGTATTTTAAATGAAGGTAAAGAATCTGGAAAGAATCTTGATTGCAATGATTCAAAATGTGAAGATGTTGAATTTTTCTCAAGTGAAGAAGAAGATCTAGAAATAGTTTGTGTAAAGTTTGATGGTATTTATCCCATGGAAAGAATAGAAGAAAATCTATTAGAACTCCAAAAGGAAATTGAAGAGGTTTTATATAGATATAGCAGTGATCATTATTATACACACTATAACCCTCTTTCGAATAACACTAAGAAGTTTCTTAGGAGAAATAAAAGGCACATCTTGAAGTTAAAGGGAATCCTCAAAGAGAAAGAAGATAGAAATAAGAATCAATTAGAAGAAAAGGAAGAAGAGATCACAAGACTAAAGATTGAAAAACAAGATATGAAGGTAGATGATGAGATTCGAAAAAGTTTTGAAACTATTGTCCATCTCAAGACTCAAATTGAAGAAGCCAAAAGGGTAGAGGAACTATTGAAGGATCAAATAAATGAAAAGGAGGAGTCATGTCATAAGTTAGAATTTGAAGTTGTTGACCCTGGAAAGAAAGTGGAGAAGTCAAATAAATTCTTGAATAGCTCACTAATCTTGGATGAGATCTTGGATATTCAAAGATCACCATATGATAAATCAGGTCTTGGATACAAAAAGGAAACTAAACATGCTAAAGTAAGCACCTCAAAGAAGCATGAAGTAAGTCCATCAAAGAAGGAAGACATTGTTGCAAATTAACCATGTACATAAGGCAAAGAAAATTTTAAAAGAGAAAAGCAAGGAAGACATCAAGAAGTTATTCTTGGGACACCAAAGCAAAGGTATGAAAGTATTTTTCATGGGAATTGTTATTCATGTAATGGATATGGTCACAAAGATTTTGAATGTAGATATTATGAAAGGAGATATAATGGAAGATTTTATAACACCATGAGGTGTTGGATATGTGATCAAGTAGGACACATTGTTGTTCATTGTAACACCATTAGATGCTACAACTATAGTGGATTTGGACACAAATCCCAGGAGTGTTGGAACACAAGAAGAAATTCCATGATGAGGACTTCAAATAGCATGGATAGAAGAAGGAGTGAAGTAAGAAAGGGAGACATGGTTGAAAATATGGATTCTCAGAGCTCAAATTTCGAGGAGAAAGGACATCTACAGAAGTGGGTGAAGAAGACAGAGAAGCCAAATTAGAATGAAATATTGAAGGGGAGTTCAAGTGTGTTATCATCAGAGGAATATGTGGGTGATAGTGGTATCATTCGTGTACATACGCGGGCTAACCTTGAATAGGTTGCGTACATACACACTTTTTTGTGCAGCAGGTCGCATATATGTGGAAAATCCTTGGGAAAAAGGCAATTCACATGGGTTGCATCTTGATGTAATGATATAACTCTATGATGCAAGGGCTGACATAGTTTGTTGTTAGTTCTGACATTGTTTGTTTCAAGCTTAAATGTTCACCATTTGGATTATGTTAAATAAAATCTTGAGTGCATGGAACTAACCCATGAGTATGGATTGAGGCATTTTCTGTTGAAGAGCAATGTTGGTTATGACAGTGAAGTTATGGCACCTTAGTTATGTGACATATCTTGAGATATCATTGATCTATTGAAGCATACTACTAGTACATGTGTTGTTGGATGCTTAGTATTTGTTGTAGTGAATGAAGGATTGATGATGATCTATTGTTGTACATGGCTAGTACATATTTTGAGTTTCATTGATATATCTTATGATGTATTATTTGAAGCTTACTTGTTGGAAAACTTGATGCATGCATTTGGCATATGGATGAGATACATATTGGGGCATGTAGTTGGTGAGTTGATGAGGTGATCATGTTGTACATCATTGATGATCTATAGTTGGTGCATGATTAGTAGAGGTACCTACTAGTAGTTTCATTGGCACATATTTTATGGAGGATTTGGCATACTTGGTGGATGCACATGGTTCGAATATCAGAGGATGCACATGGTTGTCATATTGGTAGATGAACATGTTGACATGTTGATAGAGGAATATGGTTGACACATTCATGGATGATATTTTTTGGGACATTATATGATGCTGATGTACATGGGTGTTGTGCATGGTGGGCACATTTTGGTACATGATGTACTTGGCTGATATTTTATTCATGATTCTCTATTTTATTATATATTTTGTTTCATGACATATGGTATGGCACAAGTTTGATGCATGGACAGGTCCAAGGATCGTCATTGAAAGAGAAGTTGATCTATGATCCATTTGAGCAATATCAATTTCATGTTGATCATATTGTAGAGGAGATAGGGGGAGACATACCCATAGGGGGAGTCATTCTTCTTCCAATGATTCTAGAAGGAGATATTTATCAGATGCATACCTACAAAAAGGCCCTATATTTGAATAAAGAGAACAGAGGCATAATTCCAAGGGTAGCGATGGTCATAGGGGGAGCATGAGCGATGTATTTTCATCATTACATCATGTTGATATCCCTTACTCAAAAGGGGAGATATTATTCATAGGAATCCAGACAAGGAGAGTATCCCCAAGGAGAGTTCACGAAAGGGTAGAATCTCCAAGAGGAAAATGGCCCTTTTCCATTGATGTCAAAGGGGGCGAGATAATCACATTGATGTGATTGATGTTTAGTAATGGGGAGAGATAGTCATATTAATATGATTGATGAATATTGATGTAGAGCATGCCTTTTCTACATGTTTGACATCAATAATTGGTAATTGGTGTTGACATCAATGTTGGTATTCCCATCAATGCCAAAGGGGGAGATTGTTGGATCATGTTGTTATTGATGCCAATGGTTTGATTGATTTATGTCATTGATTGATGTCATTGATTGATTTCAAGTGATGGATTG
>ML831040.1:39467-56667 GCA_009831015.1 Picea engelmannii | reverse complement strand
TTGTACATATACACTAGTATGTATGAGCTTTCTTGACTTACTTACTGATAATGTTAGTTACTTGTTGTGAATGTGTGAACCATGCTCTTTTCCTTTGTACCATCAGATACCTTAACTTCGGGATGAAGTTTCCTGAAGGGTGGGTGTATGTAATGACCCTAATTGGATAAATGCTTAAATATTACAAAGTAAAATTAATTAAAGAAAATAATTGTGGTTAACTAAGTAATTATTTAACTACAGATCACATTTAATGACCTGAGAAATAAATTTAAGAAATCAATGAAAAATGTTATAAAATGGTTTCGTATGAAGAGAGGGATAGCTATGAATCCCGAGAAGATAAAACATTGAAGGAGGAACGAAGGACTGAGGACGGGTGGTGGTTGGAGCAGTAACTGCATGAGTCAGTGAAGGAGGAATAAGGGAAGGAGGGAGGTTTACGTGAAGGGGATTCGATGGAGGAGGGATTGGGGAGGACTAGGAGATTTGTTGTGAGCAAAGAGTTTTGGACTGTGGCTTTTGATCAGTTGAGGCACCGAGTTGCTGGAGGTTTTGGGCACGGGGGCTAGGATATCCGTAGATATCCTGGAGCTAGGTAGTTTTTCCTAGTTGGCAGGGAGGACAGTAGTTTTGTGCAGTTATTTTCTTGTTTGTGGCAGTGTTGATTCAGGTATCAGGTAGCAGGAAGGAAACAACAAGGTAGCAAGGCAACATAAATTAATATCAGAACCAGGTAAATTGTTAATTTATGTATTTGTTTTATTCTTCCATGCAATCATTATTCATTGATATATTTAAGTTGCTGAAGTTGTTGTTATAAAGATTGTTGTTATGTTATGAAGTTTTTATCTCAGTTCATCAAATAAATTTCTTATGGGAGTAAATGTTGTTTAGAAGTATATGGTTACTACATAGCCTTGATAACTTCTGAATGTGAGCACCTCATTGTTTATTACCATGTTTTTATCATGTGAGGTCATTGAATTTTAAGGTGGAACATATAAATATGTGTAATTGTAATTTACCGCAAGGGTTTAGAAATCAACAGGGTAACGCGGTTACCAGGTATGGTAAAGGACATTTTAATTTTATGGTTATTCGACAAAAATAAAACGTTGGTGATTGTAACTTATTGCGGTTTTTTCGTAGTTCATAAAATGTAAAATGGGTATCATGTATGGTCAGGGTTGTTGTAGTTTGTTGTTGTTAGATAACCTTGTTGACTGCGATTGATGGTTGTGTCTTTATCTTGGGCTGTTAAATTTAGGGGATGTGGTGGTCCTTTTTACTATTATTGTACTTTGTTGTAATCACTCTATTGCTTGGTTTGCTTGTGTCGGGAGGGATGTAGACACCTCCATGTTCCTCAGAATAGTCGCCAGCTCTCAGACCTTAAATGGTTAAAATTGATGGGAACCTGGGCTTGAGCGTTGCTTATGTGTCTTGGAGGTCCTAACCATTGCAAGGTAGGATGGATGGGAAGTCAGTTTTTTTGGGTCGATTGATGGTCGTCTAATGCTTGCAGTACTGGTTGTGCACCTTATGTCCTCTTGTTGTGCTCATCGTGGTTGCGCCTTTTTAGTCATTGGGTGGCGACGTAGAGTCGAATGTGTTTGTTTCCCTTGTCCATGCACGCACACACATTTAAAAACAAAAAAAAAAAAATCAATTGTTGTAAGAGTTGTCGCCGTGACGAACGGGAGGTTTGTTACAATTTTTATTTCAAAATCCTCCCTCCTACTTTGTATCAATCAAAGTATGTATCATCACAAATATTAAAGGAAATTATTTAAAGCATACATGATTACAACCAATACTAATGTAATTTCCGCACAAATATTAATGAAAATTGCTTAAGAAAACTACATGATTTACAATCCATGGTAATGGAATTTATAGGTATAGTAATTACCTTGGGGAGTCTTCGAATATTCCTAGTTATAGATCATTTTAGATCATCACTCCTCAAAAATAGTTACAAATTGTTGCATATTTTAACTCCAAAATAGTTATAGATAGCTGGTCAAAAATAGCGAGTGTTCCACATAGTGCACTACTATGAGAGGAGTAGAATCATGAAATAGGAAAGAAAAAACAAACTAAAGTTGAAACATATGGGAAATTGATGATATTTCTTTCTCCATTCATAGGGTTCTTAACACTCCTCCATTTTTTGCTTTAGTGTTTCAACAATAATGTTTCTTGTGCTTTTTAGTTTTTTCAATGGTAAATTTTCTATTTTTTTTCATCTAATTGTTAATAGAGTTTTTTTGGTTTGGAGTGTAATGGGATAGACACAAAATGGTGGTGGAAAATTGTATGAAATTCAACATTCCTATGGAATCTAGTGGTAATCTAGGACACATTCATATCTCGAGACAATATTGACATGAATTCTAACTCAAAACACACAACGTCATTTCAAACTCATATTTGATTCTCCCAAATAACACTTATCAAACCGTGATACATTGAGACCATGGAAACATAAATACACCATAGAAATGGAAATTTAAGTGAAAATCAAAACATAAATACACCATAGCAATGGAAATTCATATCTAGACTACATTGACATGAATTCTAAGTCAAAACACACAATGTCATTTCAATAAGCTCATATTTGAGGCATTCACAAGTACATCCTGGATACATGTTTTGGGTGACGTAGGTGTTTTGGGTAATGAAGACTTCATCGCCCTTACCCAATGGCGATATGTAATGATGTGAGATATCATATGTTCATCATCCCTCATGACTAGGTTTGATTGAAAATTTTACATATAAATCAACGAAACGGGTGATGCAATTATTTTATATTTTTTTATGTATGAATTTTATTTTAAATATTAGAAAAAAGTAATTAATCACACATAATGGATAACTATATAACTATAATATATATTTTAGTATCTTATTCAATCTTTCGAATCAATAAATATAGTAATATAGTAATCACTCATTATTTAAGGTTAATGTAAGATATATTTTGATTTTGATTTTCTATTTGAAAACACTTTATTTGAAAATAGAAATAGGATAGTTTTATTTACGATAGTGGAAATAATGTTAAATTTAACATGGAGAGATTTCTTTGAAAATAAAGGAACCTAATTATGTTCATGAAATTGTATCACTTGACGTTACATCTTGGAATTTGATGATGTTTTGTAAACATGATCGTCACCATCATTTTTTTTTTGTGTACTATATAGATTGTAGTCAGATTCAAGACAATGTGATTAAAAGTAGTTTGTAGTAATCCTAGAAAGGTAAATTGTATTAACCATAGAAATATAGTAGGACTAAGCTTAAGGGCCTAAAATATTATCATAACACATGGATATATATTTCCACATTATCACCTCATTATTTGTCATTTGGTGTACTCCTACTTACATTCATGCAATCTATAGTCTCTTCCTCCACTACCAACTCTGTGAAATGCATTCTATTTCCAGGGTCATTGAACCATATTCCTTGGAGTCATTAGCATGCATTTCTTGCAAGTTTGTTACTAAATTTTCTGATCTACAAACATGCGAAAATTGAACTTTGTTGAATGATTGTATAGTCGATCTACACCAAAGGGTCATGCTCTCAATATTCCATTCCTATCTTGATTTTTTGTTTTGGTCATGTTTATGAGGATTTCTTAATGACCCTCTAGAATTAATCCCTAGATTCCCAAATGTTGAACAAGTAAGTGAATACATTGAATAAATTTCACATCTTCTACTCTTTTATTTTCTCCCTGCAATACGAATACAAAATTAGTAGGTTTGGTGAGCCATGTATAGTCTCTCACCATATCCCCTAAACTTGGAAGTCCTAGATTATCTCTAGATTCCCCATCAATGTTCAATTTCAGCCACCGTTCCTCAAGGTGCTCCCACAATTGCTTACTGGGATCCTACTTTGAACCCTGAAGGTTGAGTATGTTTAAAGTAGTGTTTTCACATTAGTTGTAGTTCAACTTTGGAAAAAATTGACATGTCTTTCTAATTTCCATTTAATCTCTTAACCATATGTTATGTAGTGAGGAATTCATCTTTGAATATTCTTCGGTTTCTTGCCTTCCATGATGAGCACATTATAAATCCTAGCTTATAGTTTACCTTCCAAATATTTTGCAAGAGTAGAGGTTTCCACCATGATTGACCTNNNGATGATAGTAATCATCTATTAGAGGAAGAGGATAGTCCTTTTTGACTAACATAACCCTTTTTGGTGGTTGTAGGTGAATGAAGTCACGGCCTTTTTGGATTATACATCTTAAAAGCAGTATAGGTATCGATCTAGAATTGGATTTCAAACAACAAGATCTTCTAATCCAATTGGAACTAGAAAATCTATACGCACATGCATTTTTTTAAACAATAAAAAACTAAAATATTTTTTAACATTTTTTTATATAATATTTAATTATCTCAATTGTTTTAACTAATTAAATTATATTTTAAACATAATATAATATTTTTTTTAATAATATATCATTTTATATTTTATAATTATTATAATTGTATTTTATGTATTATTATAATAATTTTATATTTTAAACTTAATATATTATTATAACTATATTTTATATATGATATTCTATGTCCCTTGTCCCACAAACATGGTGGTTTCATACACCAATTTGGTATCTAGCATGGCTTGACCTTAAAATATGTAACGACCTTCCTCGTTAAGACAACAGCTCGATTAACAAGTGCAATTTTTTTTTTTGTGTGTTTAAGGTGTGTGCGCGCATGTAGAGGTGACAACACACTTCACTCAACGTCACCACTCGATAACCAACCAGACGCAACTACAAAAAAGTAAAAACTGACCACCCGCCTGTCCTTCCCTGCAAGGTTAGGACCTCCAGGACACATAATCAATGCTCAAGCCTAGGTTCCCATCGATTTTATCCATTTAAGGTCTCAGGGATGGCAACTGTTCTGAGGAACATGGAGGTATCTACATCCCGCCCGACACGAGCAGACCAAGCAACCAACAGAACAAAATCAAGTACGACATAAATAAGAAATACTATTGCGCCCCTTACGGAAGGTGCGCGTCAAGGACTCTGACGACAAACCCAAAATCAACATTATTTAAATGAACATCAACCTTCATTACTAACTCCGAGTAATTTGATGCATAAATATCCTCGCATTCCCCTGAGTATGTCTTATCAATGTCAAGAGACTACACTAACATCACAACAAGATAACCATATCATCTCCTTTCTAATTACAACAACATGGAATTAAATACAGGTCATATGTTCTAACTCTAATTTTGCCATCATGTTTATAAGGTATGAACAACACAATTTCCTATTCAACAATGCTTTACAAGTAGGAAATTTATAAACAATATTTCCATGACATCGGTATGCCATATCATTTTTCCTTACTTATAGAAATAAAATTATCGTCATAAGTGTATTATTTTGGAATGAACACCATATTTCATAATTATTACATACCAACACCTTTTAGTAATCATTACAAAATACCATTATACATCACAACAAGAGGAATCACATTAAAATATACAATTAATTATTCATCAAACATAATAACACAACCCCTACAACTTATCAACAATTGGTAAATCTACCTTGAGACAAATGCAGCAAGATTATATGAATGGTTTCAACACATTCAACTATGTTCATCACTTACATGTTTCATACTTCTCAATCATGCATTGTATACAATACTCAATTCCAAAAGCATCACCATTGATAACTAAGACTTCACTATAATAGTAACAACATCTAAACATTCATAGATTTTTGGTATTAGATTTCCTTCAATAATAATAACCAAGACTTCCCTAAGTTATGATAGTAACAACGTATAGACATTTATAATTTATATGTTTAGATTTCCTTAGTAGATTATGAGGAAACTATTCCCTTTGAGTTCAACCAACCAATATAATTACCATCTATAATAGCATAATTTACTAAGATTATATGTCCATACAAAAGCTATAATTTTAGTTAATAATTGATTATTTAAAATTATAAATTAGTGAGTAAAAGAAAATGATTAATAATTTGTGAATAAATTTAAAATTGTAAAATAGTGAATAGAACTAAATATAAATGTTACGACAACCTAAATGTTAGAATTAATCTAAATGTTACGGCAAGGGTTAATGGAGATGCGCCCGAAGTAAAAGGAAAGGGAATCGGCTCTGTGACATAATTGAATCTTATTATTATGCAACAACAAAAAGATACCAAAATTTTACAATGACCTGACAATAGGACCGAAGCTATTTAAACCTCAACAATGGCATTCGGTTAACAATATCCACATTGCTAAATAACGATGACGTCAACATTCCAATTTAAACCACACTAAAAATTGCGATTTATCCATTCTCCTCACATTGCCATTTAGCGAATACCACAAAAAGGAGTGGGGTCACTCAGACGTTAACTCATCCATAACACCGATGCCGTATTCTGGGTCCACATGTCACGCACCATTAACACATAAATCAACACAAGCTCGGTGCATGCGCTAACTCCCGAGAATGTAGGCATACCAGTCGTGTGGTAGAAGGAAAACCCAATAACAGAACGGTTCAAGACTACGGCAGGTTAATAAATCGTTTCATTTTGAATTGATGTGGTCATTGAAATTTAATATCCTGGTCGAGTGACAGCAACGTTCCAAACATTGTTACTACAACATTTTCATATTTATTGTTAGTATTGGCTTGCAATTAAAGTTTGTCATCAAGACCACAGGGCGCATTCAACACAATCTGACACGTCCAGAAAATAAACGCCACCGTATCACTACAACAACCAAATTTTTGGACTAACAATTAAACGAAAATCAAGGTTTAGACAGAAAACACAATACGGGTTGCCCATTCAGATATAAAACGCAGACAGAGTTTCTTCGGGGTTAACTCACATTGCCTAATCATTCAACGAAAATCCTGTTCAGTAAACACGAGGGCCTGTTCATTAACCACGAGTGGCCTGTTCAACACTGCGGGGTTACATTCAAGTTGCCAGTGTAGTAACGAATTTCTCATCTGTTAAAAACGAAATGCTTGATCATGGAAAACGAATGGCCAGTCTATTAAAAACAGAAGGACAAACATTCACAACGAGGAATGGCATATTACAAATGAGGTGACCACCGCCGAAATGTCCACTGTGAACCAGGAGATCGCCCACAGACCCCAAATCGTCACTGGAAAAAAAAAGGGGAACACCACTGTGCACATTTTCCACTGTACAAATAAAACGCCCAACAGAAGATTTGCTCAAAGCTTAAAATAAATCGCCCAATAACTCGTACATAACACGCCCAGATCTATAGTGGAAAAACGCCCACTATCTATTTGCAGAACGCACCAGGTAATGGTGGCAACGCCAAAATCAATTGCAAACGCCTAAAGGTGACAGAGGCAGCACGCCTAACCTACAAGAGCCAAAACGCCCAGGAGCAAGGGAAAACAAAAACAGGTCAATAAATGGATGCCAAACAATGATAAAATGCAAATAAACAGTACGCAAAGAAAATCTTCAATCACGGTTATCAAACGCAGGGGTACTCTTCAAATCACCATTATCAAAAGAACGCAGAGGTATTCTTCAAATCTCAGTATCAAAAATGCAGATCAACGCAGTCAACCCAGATTAAAACCCCATATATACAATGCATACCCTAAAAGGACCAACAGTTACATTCTTCTCATGTCCAAAAGCGACAGTAACATTTCAACATTGCCAGAACAAACTCACAATGACAGTGCTGAACGAAATTGCCGAAAATATAATGCCAAAATAATCTTACTATATTATCATCAATAATAGTAAATTTGTTGAATATAAAATGCTTTCTACCTTACCAATTAAAAACCATACCGTTGCCTTACTCCCGCGTTGGAAGACATCCCGCGCTCCATGCCGCGTCCCGCTCGCCAACCGTAAAAGGCTCACCGGTACCTCCCAACCAATGCTAGGGGTACTCTGCTTCCCCATTAGCCCCCCGAGCCACAAAGGGGCCACACAATAACCAGATATAGACTAGCATCTCAGCTCGCCTCCATGACGGAGCTACGACTCCCACACACAACTGAGATAAACCCAACTCCTCACAAGAAATCCGTCAAGACACAATTTGACAGCGTAATGTTATGCTAACCGTTTCCTCCCCCTTCTTCCTTCCTTTCCCTTTCTTTTATATAAATTTTGAGACTAACCTAATTTCCTAAATCATTAATTAATTAATTTTTAATGACAAACCTCTAAACATCCTTTGCCGTCCAAGTGTCACTCATCCCTATGGTTCTCCAAAATTAATTTCTTTTTAATAATTAAAAGACTCAATTCCCTCACTCCCCCAAAAATCACTCCTTAAATTACTCCTTAAATTACTCCTTAATTTTATTATTTACTTCTCTCTTGTTATTTTTATTTTTTTAAACCCAAAAGATAAATGCGGTTTTTAATCCTTTCAATATATATAATTTTTTTTTTATTCTAGCTTTTATACTCCCACACTTTAATAAAATTTTATTCCTTCTTTATCATTTAAAGGCCATGGGTTTCGCTTAATTTATTTCCCTCATTATTTTACCCCCTTTACTTTTAAGAAGACTTTAATTAACACCTAGGTGGGTTTTAGTTTACGCCCTAGGCTTATTTTTGTAGGACCTTTTCTTAGGGCTGGTCAATTTATCTTAGAGATGTTTTAATTAAGGTTTTGATTTGAGCAGGGTGACAATTTAATTAGGGGAGTCGTTTTAATAATTTTATCAGGTGTTAAGGTCTTAGGGTCATCTAAGTTGTCTCATCATCATCATCCATGCGACGTGCGCTTCAGGACGCACTACGTGCTCCAAGGGTGCCACTCGCCTCATTTGCTTCCGTTGCGCGACGTGCCCTTCAGGATGCACCATGTGCTCTAAGGGTGCCACTCGCTGACTTGTATTTCTTTGCGCGATGTGCCCTTCAGGATGCACCACGTGCTCCAAGGGTGCCACTCGCTGACTTGCATTTCTTTACACGATGTGCCCTTCAGGATGCACCACGTGCTCCAAGGGTGCCACTTGCTGACTTGATGGATTGGTAGACTGTATAACCCCTGGATTCAACACTCTGCTAGGTGAACTTGTGGGAGACTAAGGCCTCTAAGGAATAAGGCCCCCACCTTATTGCGCGCCCCTTAGAATCATCGTGAGTGACTGTCGCAGTATGCCCTCACGGCATAGTTGATCCTCTCGAACTAGGTAGTCGTTAACCTACAGTTCGAGCCACGGCGAGAGTGCTAGTAGGTTGTGGCAGGGCTGCTGTCCACACCTCTCCCTCAATCTCTCTGGAACTCGTGTGTGGCCCCTTTACTCCATATGTGAGTCTGGTCAGCAAGCTATTGTCAGCCTGCATCATCAACCATCATGTCAGATCATGTCAATAACATATCTTAAAATCAATAGCATATCATCAAAACAAAACAATATCACCGTAAATGAAACAACCCAAACAGCCCACTCCCTAACTCAATCCAGAGTCCAAGGGAGTTCCACCGATGCCTCTGCATCCTCAGGGTTCAAAACCCTGCACACTCAATGAAACTGAGTCAGCAGCACCTGTCTACATCAAGGTAGTAAAAACATCCTGTCATATAACTTAACGCATCCTAAAGAAGGAAAAAGTTTTATGATCATAAAAATCCAGATCACTTGCGAGCAAGTGTCCTCAAAGAATAAGTTTGGTAAGTGTGCCAGAGCAGGATGTTACATACACCCCCTCTTGGTCTAAACTTCGTCCTGAAGTTTCTCAGTATAAATACCGAAATAAATGTACCATAATATCATGAATACCACAGTATCATAAGTCTATCTGTCAAACAAAAATGGAACTGCTGGCGCATATCATATGCATCCTCCCAGGTCGCCGAGTGTGGACTATAACTGTCCCACTAGACCTTGACCTGATCTACCGTTCGACGTCATAACTGTCAAACGCGATGATCTAAAATGTGGACTGGCTCAACCGTGAGCGCACCCTCGGCCGATAGCTGCAAAGAACTCAGGTCAGTCACGTGTGTAGGATCACTAACATAATGTCTCAAAACTGATACATGAAAAACATTGTGCATATGCCTCAAAGAATCAGGCAAGGCTAGTCGATAGGCCACGGGCCCCTTTCTCTCCACAATATCGAAGGGTCCCACGAACCTAGGAGAGAGTTTAGCTCCCTTTCCAAACTTGATCGAACTCTTATGTGGTTTAACCCACAAGAATACTCGATCACCGACCTCGTAACTACGGTCGACTCAGTCCACGTCGGCATAACTCTTCTATCGATCCTACGCTTCCTTTATCCTTTGTCTTATGGTTTGCATCTACTCTTCCATTTCTTGGATCGCTTCTGGTCCCACCAGGACCCTATCCTCAAGCTGATCCCAACTCAAGGGCATCCGACACGGTCGCCCATAAAGAAACTCAAATGGCGCCATCTTAATGGTGCTCTGGTAACTGTTGTCATAAGTGAACTCTACTAGAGGCAAGAATTCCTCCCAACGTTTTTGCTGGTCCATCACGTACATGCGCAATATGTCTTCCAAGGTTTGGTTTRTACGTTYTGTCTGTCTGTCAGTCTCTGGGTGATATGTAGTACTAAAATTGAGTTGGGTTCCCAAGGCCTCTTGGAAACTCGTCCAAAATCGTCCAATAAACAACAATCCTCGTTCGGATATAATCTTCTTAGGCAAGCCATGCAGCCTCACAATCTCACTGATGAAAACTCTTGCTATGTCCGGTGCCTGATACGTCGTACACACAGGAATAAAGTGAGCACTCTTTGTCAGAGTGTCTACCACCACAAAAATCGAGTCRTGTCTCCTTKCCGTCAGGGGCAATCCAACAATAAAATCCATCGAAATGACTTCCCATTTCGATTCCGGAATGGCATGTGGTTGAAGTAATCCTGCCGGGTGTCTATGTTCAGCCTTTACCTACTGACACTCAAGACATCTAGCCACAAGGTTGACTATGTCGGCCTTCATTCCTTTCTAGAAGAACAAGGTCTTAAGGTCTTCCCTCATCTTTGTGAGTCCTAGGTGAGCCATGTAAACGGATCTATGAGCCTCGCTCATGATCAACATCCTCAACTCGTCGTTTGGTGGTACGTAAATCTGACCTCTAAACCTCAATAACCCATCGCTGTCAAAAGTAAATCCCTCATATCGTGGTACCATCATAGTGTTTTGTCCGATAAAATCCTTGACTTCTTTGTACCAGTCATCGACACGCTGTAAAGTGAGAATCTACTCACGTAGATTTGTTTGAAGAGGCAACACCGAAAAGATGCATGGCCTCCGACTCAAAGCATCTGCCACTTGGTTCACTGTTCCCTTTATGTAAGTAATCTCGAAGTCGTACTCGCTAAGCAATTCCGACCAATGTCGTTGTTGCGCATTCAGGTCTCTTTGCGTGAAAAATGTGTTGTAATCCACAATGATCAGTCCTTAATTCAAATTTTCATCCAACAAGGTAGTGTCTCCATACCTTTAAGGCATATACGATGGCTAATTACTCCAAATCATGCATCGCGTAGTTTTTCTCATGTCTTCTTAGCTTCCTCGAAATGTAAGCAATCACTCGTCCGTCCTGCATCAAGACTCTGCCTAAACCTTCCTTGGATGCGTCAATGCATACCAAGAAATCTGTGTCCATGTCAGGGACCTTTAGTATCGGCGCTGTCGTCAGCAAATCTTTAAGCCTCCTAAACACTTCTGTGCATTTCTATGTCCAAACAAACTTCTTGTTTTTCTTCTGCAATTCCGTGATCGGATTTGCTATCCTTGAAAATCCTTCGACAAACCGTCGATAGTATCCTGCTAAACCTAGAAAACTACGCACTTCCATGACATTCGTCGACGCAGGCCATTCCATAATAGCCTCAACCTTGGCCGGATCCACAGCGATACCTTCGCTGGAGATGACATGCCCTAGGTAGTGAATCCTGGATTGATAAAAAGAGCATTTGGACAGCTTCCCATATAATTTGTGTTCTCGTAAACATTGTAGTACCAAACGCAAGTGCTCGTCATGCTCCTCCGTCATCCGAGAGTAAATCAGAATATCGTCAATGAATACTTCGATGAACTTGTCCAAGTACTTGTGGAATACCCCGTTCATAAATCTCATAAATACGCCTGGGGCGTTTGTCAGTCCAAAAGGTAAAACCATAAATTCGTAATGTCCAAATCTTTTCTTAAAAGCGGTCTTAGGGACATCATCCTCCTTGATCTGTAACCGATGATACCCTGATCGCAAATCGATCTTAGAGAACACCATCACACCCTTCATCTGATCGAACAGATTGTCAATTCTTGGTAAGGGGTACTGATTCTTGATCGTAGCCTTGTTCAGTTGACGATAGTCAATGCATAGCCTCCACGATCTGTCCTTCTTCCGAATGAAAATAACGGGTGCACCCAATGGCGACACGCTAGGATGTATTAGTCCTGGGTCCAACAACTCCTTCAGTTGCATTTTTAACTCTTGCAACTCCGGGGTCGACATCCGATAAGGCGTTCTCTCTATCAGTTCAGTCCCCGGTTTCAGGTCTATAGTAAACTCCAATTCTCTTTCTGGCGGCATCTCAGGCAACTCCTCTGGAAATACGTCCGCAAACTCCTTCACCACCGGAAGGCGTTCTAGACCTTCTGCTACTCCCTTTTCGTTGAGCGCAAGGATCGCATAAAGCTTGCACCCCTTGCACATACTCTTTCGTAACTGTAAGGAAGAGACGAACCTATTAACCTTGAGCTTCTCAGTGTTCAGATGCGGAGCATATCGGAGTAGCTCCATAAAACGTGCCTCGTACTCGGGCACTATACGACCTCCCTGTCATAATGCGTTGAACTCATTGAGCTGACGCTCAGTGAATTCCTCTGAAAGATACCTCTCTCGGAACCATTCCTTGAATAGTTCCCATGACATGTCTTCGACGACCATGTTCAGTTGCGGTAGGAGCATCTTCCACCATAGAAGAGCGCTCCCCTTTAGTTGAAAGACCGCCATGCGGACCTTCATGTTGGAGGTATAATCATGAAGTGCGAAGCACATCGCCATATTCTCCAACCATGCCTCGGCGGCTGTGCCATCTGGGGCACCAAAGAACTCGAGAAATTTCACCTTCTCGAGTTCACGGTGGATGCTACCTATAACGGCCAGTGCGCGCGGGGGAACCTCGGCAGGTGCTGGCACCCTGGCCTCATCTCTGTCTAATCTGCTGATCAGTGCCTCAGACATGCGCTGGAAAGATCTCATCATCCCCACAACATCGGAAACTGCAATCTGCTCCTACCCAAGGACCTGTTGGCATCCCTGGGGGTAGACCCCTCCGGCGTGGAAGCTACTGGAGGCATCACGCCTCCTCCCCTAGCACCCCGTCATCTGACTCCGCGACGTCCTCTAACCATGATTACCTTCACACAACAATCAACCCGATCAGCGACAGCATAATCAACATAATCATGTCAACGAAACCCGTAGCGAATCCCAAGTCCCGGGTCGAACCTCGCTCTGATACCATATGTAACGACCTTCCTCGTTAAGACAACAACTCGGTTAACAGGTGCAATTTTTTTTGTGTTTGTTTAAGGTGTGTGCACGCTTGTAGAGGTGACAACACACTTGACTAAACGTCGCCACTCGATAACCAACCAGACGCAACTATGACAAAGTAAAAACTGACCACCCGCCCGTCCTACCCTGCAAGGTTAGGACCTACAGGACACATAATCAACGCTCAAGCCTAGGTTCCCATCGATTTTAACCATTTAAGGTCTCAGGACTGGCGACTGTTCTAAGGAACATGGAGGTATCTACATCTCGCCCGACAGAAGCAGACCAAGCAACCAACGGAACAAAATCAAGTACGACATAAATAAGAAATACTATTGCGCCCCTTACGGAAGGCGCACGTCAAGGACTCTGACGACAAACCCAAAATCAACATTATTTAAATGAACATCAACCTTTATTACTAACTCCGAGTAATTTGATGCATAAAAATCTGGGCATTCCCCTGAGTATGTCTTATCAATGTCAAGAGACTACACTAACATCACAACAAGATAACCATATCATCTCCTTTCTAATTACAACAACATGGAATTAAATACAGGTCATATGTTCCAACTCTAATTTTGCCATCATGTTTATAAGGTATGAACAACACAATTTCCTATTCAACAATGCATTACAAGTAGGAAATTTATAAACAATATTTCCATGACATCGGTATGCCATATAATTTTTCCTTACTTATAGAAATAAAATTATCGTCATAAGTGTATTATTTTGAAATGAACACCATAATTCATAACTATTACATACCAACACCTTTTAGTAATCACTACAAAATACCATTATACATCACAACAAGAGGAATCACATTAAAATATACAATTAATTATTCATCAAACATAATAACACAACCCCTACAACTTATCATCAATTGGTAAATCTACCTTGAGACAAATGCAACAAGATTATATGAATGGTTTCAACACATTCAACTATGTTCATCACTTACATGTTTCATACTTCTCAATCATGCATTGTATACAATACTCAATTCCAAAAGCATCACCATTGATAACTAAGACTTCACTATAATAGTAACAACATATAAACATTCATAGATTTTTGGTATTAGATTTCCTTGAACAATAATAACCAAGACTTCCCTAAGTTAGTATAGTAACAACATATAGACATTTATAATTTATATGTTTAGATTTCCTTAGTAGATTATGAGGAAACTATTCCCTTTGAGTTCAACCAACCAATATAATTACCATCTATAATAGCATAATTTACTAAGACTATATGTCCATACAAAAGCTATAATTTTAGTTAATAATCGATTATTTAAAAATATAAATTAGTGAATAAAAGAAAATGTAAATTAATAATTTGTGAATAAATTTAAAATTGTAAAATAGTGAATAGAACTAAATCTAAATGTTACGACAACCTAAATGTTAGAATTAATCTAAATGTTACGGCAAGGGTTAATGGAGACGCACCCGAAGTAAAAGGAAAGGGAACTGGATCTGTGAAAGAATTGAATCTTATTATTATGCAACAACAAAAAGATACCAAAATTTTACAACGACCTGACAATAGGACTGAAGCTATTTAAACCTCAACAATGGCATTCGGTTAACAATATCCACGTTGCTAAATAATGATGACATCAACATTCCAATTTAAACCACACTAAAAATTGTGATTTATCCATTCTCCTCACATTGCCATTTAGCGAATACCACAAAAAGGAGTGGGGTCACTCAGACGTTAACTCATCCATAACACCGATGCCGTATTCTAGGTCCACATGTCACGCACCATTAACACATAAATCAACACGAGCTTGGTGCATGCGCTAACTCCCAAGAATGTAGGCATACCAGTCGTGTGGTAGAAGGAAAACCCAATAACAAAACGGTTCAAGACTATGGTAGGTTAATAAATCATTTCATTTTGAATTGATGTGGTCATTGAAATTTAATATCCCGGTCGAGTGACAGCAACATTCCAAACATTGTTACTATAGCATTTTCATAGTTATTGGCAGTATCGGCTTGCAATTAAAGTTTGTCATCAAGACCACAGGGCGCATTCAGCACAATCTGACACGTCCAAAAAACAAACGCCACCGTATCACTATAGCAACCAAATTTTTGGACTAACAATTAAACGGAAATCAAGGTTTAGACATAAAACACAGTACGGGTTGCCCATTCAGATATAAAATGCAGATAGAGTTTCTTCGGGGTTAACTCACGTTGCCTAATCATTCAACGAAAATCCTGTTCAGTAAACACGAGGGCATGTTCATTAACCACGAGTGGCCTGTTCAACACTGCAAGGTTACATTCAAGTTGCCAGTGCAGTAACGAATTTCTCATTTGTTAAAAATGAAATGCTTGATCATGGAAAACAAATGGCCGGTCTATTAAAAACAGAAGGACAGACATTCACAACGAGGAATGGCATATTACAAATGAGGTGCCCACCGCCGAAATGTCCACTGTGAACCAGGAGATCGCCCACAGACCCCAATACGTCATTGGAAAAAAAAAGGGGAACACCACAGTGCACATTTTCCACTGTACAAATAAAACGCCCAACAGAAGATTTTCTCAAAGCTTAAAATAAATTGCCCAATAACTCGTACACAACACGCCCAGATCTATAGTGGCAAAACGCCCACTATCTATTTGCAGAACGCACCAGGTAATGGTGGAAACGCCAAAATCAATTGCAAACGCCTAAAGGTGACAGAGGTAGCACGCCTAACCTACAGGAGCCAAAACGCCCAGGAGCAGGGGAAAACAAAAACAGGCCAATAAACGGATGCCAAATAGTGATAAAATGCCAATAAACAGTATGCAAAGGAAATCTTCAATCACGATTATCAAACGCAGGGGTACTCTTCAAATCACCATTATCAAAAGAACGTAGAGATATTCTTCAAATCTCAGTATCAAAAATGCAGATCAACGCATTCAACCCAGATTAAAACCCCATATCTACAATCCATACCCTAAAACGCCGAACAATTACATTCTTCTCATGGCCAAAAGCGGCGGTAACATTTCAACATTGCCAGAACAAACTCACAATGACAGTGCTGAACGAAATTGCCAAAAATATAATGCCAAAATAATCTTACTATATTATCATCAATAACAGTAAATTTGTCGAATATAAAATGCTTTCTAACTTACCAATTAAAAACCATACCGTTGCCTTACGCCCGCGTTGGAAGATGTCCCACGCTCCATGCCGCGTCCCGCTCGCCGACCGTAAAAGGCTCACCGGTACCTCCCAGCCAACGCTAGGGGTATTCTGCTTCCCCCTTAGCCCCCCGAGCCGCAAAGGGGCCACACAAGAACCACAGATAGACTAGCATCTCAGCTCGCCTCCACGGCGGAGCTACCACTCCCACACACAGCTGAGATAAACCCAACTCCTCACAAGAAATCCATCAAGCCACAATTTTCCAGCGTAATGTTATGCTAACCGTTTCCTCCCCCTTCTTCCTTCCTTTCCCTTTCTTTTATAGAAATTTTGAGACTAACCTAATATCCTAAATCATTAATTAATTAATTTTTAATGACAAACCTCTAAACATCCTCCG